>JAMXBD010002186.1:0-228383 GCA_024138025.1 Combretum micranthum | reverse complement strand
TGAATTTTCGATTGGGATCGGACCACTAATGTTATTAATGGCCAGATTAAGAGTCGATAGCTTTGATAACTTTCCTAGATCGGAAGGAATGGTTCCGGTCAGGATGTTATCATCTAAGCGAAGTTCAAGCAATTCTTTTAAGTTTCCCTTCCGTGGGAATATCGCCAACCAACTGATTGGAGTAAAGGTGGAGCACTTTCAATTGGGTGGCCTTTCCAATCTCAGGAAGAATTGTCCCAGAAATTCTGTTGTTTGACATTTTAAAGCCATTTAAGCTTTCACATTGTCCTAATTTGGGCGATAGGTGTCCTTCTAATCTGTTATGACTCAAGTCAATGTAATCCAATTTTGGATGAATGCCAAAAGATTCCGAAATGTCACCTGACAGCAGATTGTTATCTAGTCTCACTCTGACCAACCTTGTACAGTTTTGTAGGCACTTTGGTATTGCACCAGTGAAAAAGTTGTCATAAGCACTAAAGTTTTCAAGCACACCATGACGGCAGAATTCTTGAGGTAGCTGGCCAACAAAACTATTTTCACTTAGTTGAAGTGTCACCAATTTAGAGAGATTGTTGAACTCTGGAGGAATAGAGCCTACAAACTGATTGAAATTGAGGTATAGGTTTGATAAATCAGTCGAGTTTGCTAGGGAAGGTGGAATTGTCCCTGTAAGACTGTTGTTTGTCACCTGAAAGATATCAAGGGGGGTTTTTCCTAGTTCTTTTGGTATGAAACCAGAGAGTTGATTGTCATAGAGATAAAGAAATCTTATACTGGTCAAGTTTCCCATTGACGAAGGAATGGAACCACTTAGAAAATTGCCAGACAAATCAAACTCGATCAAAAAGGTCAATAGATCAAGTTCCTCAGGTATGGGACCGGACAGGCTGTTTGCATTGAGATAAAGACGGTTTAACTTGGTCAGTCCACCTAGCTCAGGTGGAATGCCACCAGAAAGTTGATTTTGGTAAACATACAGATCAGTCAATCGGCTCAAATTTCCTATCTGTGGTGGGATGCCGCCAGAAAGTTCATTATCCATAAGGATCATCCCAACCAAATTGACAAGTGCTCCTATTGTTTTAGGAATTTTCCCAGAAAATCTATTACTATTCAAGCTTAACCATGTCAATCTGGTTAAGTTTCCAATTTGAGGAGGTATATAGCCAGAGAGCTCATTATGGGATAAATCAAGAAAAGCCAGTTGGGAGAGGGCATCATATTAATTGGGATAGAACCTGAAAAGGAGTTGTTATTGAGTTTTAAAGATTGAAGATTTGGAAAATAAAAAAAAATCGAAGTTAGAAGTGTGCCTCTAAACTACCCGAACCATGATGAGCAATCCTCGATAACATGATGGTATTGTTGTGCCTGTTGTAAGCAGGAGATACCAAGCCAAGCATTGTTGCAAGGGTTAGATCCTGTCCATGAAGAAAGAAGGGATTGACTTTGGTTGTCGAGGCTGGCCTTCCAGATTAGAAGTGCCTCTGCTTCTTCTTCCAGGGTATGATTTGTGCTCGTAGGGGATACAGCTACAAAAAAAATTTCAGAGAATAAAGGAATGATTATCAGCAATTGAAGTAAATGGCATAATAATGTAGTTTTGACGATCGTCACTCTTTTGCTCATTGCTATTAGACTCATTGCATTCAAGAAAACTTGCTACAATTTCTAGTCTTGGCAAGATTATTGTACAGAAATATAGCTATGTTGGGTATCAATTAGTGTTGTGCGGTGAGGATTTTATACTGCATTGCTGCTTATAGGGTATGGTGAACAGTCTTTCAATTGACTTAAAATTGCCGTCAACTTCTGTGTCAAGTCTTTGCTTTAAATTCTAACACCAATAAAATTATAAGAAAAATAATGAAAGGTTACACGTATATTTTTATTTTTGCATACAGGCTCGCGCGCGTGTTTTTTTCACTTAAATAACAACGTGAGTTTTGGGGTGGGCGCACGGGCAGTGTTGGCAACAAAGAATAACAAAAAGGGGCATGACCCATACATACGTAGTGGCCAAGCCAAACACTTGAATCCACATCAAGGATAGGTAGAAATATAAGACTTGGGGGAGCATATTATTATTATTATTATATTATTATGCAATCCCACTCACTTTTATCTATTATTTAAGTGAATCCTTTTATTTGGTGTCAAAAACATAATCCCATAATATGACAGTTTATAATAAAAGTCTAGTTACATTTATAACTCCTTCCACTACTCTTATAAATCACTCACTTGTTATCTAGTTATGATATTTAAATTTTTAATTATATGAGATCGCTTTGTCTTGTATTTAAATATTTTTTAATAATTTTAATATCTTACAATAAATTACTAAATGATTTTTTTTAAATTACATTTTTATAATATTATATTGTTAAATTTGCACACTGATTCGGTGCTCCATTTGCTAGTTAATTATTTAAGTTAACAGTAGAATTATTTATATGTATTTAGTTAGATATTTCAATTATATCTTACTATATATAATAATTTTTTATATGAATTTACCATGATATTCTCTAAAATTTTATAATATAAAAAAAATTCTTCAAGAAATAATTAAAGGTACGTGGAACATTTTGTAAAGAATTTTACATATATATTCATTGAAAATTAATTACTAGTTCATAAAAATAAATCTACTGTGTAAAATCTGCGCATATATTGTTTTCAACAAAAATAGATTATAATATATAAATACGAACAGGACATTTTTTTGACCATCTACATTGATTTTCATAGCATCAATTAAAAAATATAACAAAAATAAGTCATATAGTTAGCGTTGTCGATGTTGTCTTTTTTACTTTTTTTTTTTTTTTTTTTTGTGGGAGTGGGGGGGTGGGGGAGTTTGTGGGGTGGCGCGGGTGGGAGTGGTGGAGGGGGCAGAAGAGTATAGAGTTAGCGTTGTTTAATAATTTGTTTTTTTTTTGCGGTAAGATCAAAATTTAAACAACAACCAACAGTCCATTACGAAGGAGTCGGATCCAACGGCTGAGACTTAAAACTAAGTAGTCCATTGAAGACTTCTTCTGATAAGGACCCGAAACTTACAGTGGAATTGGTTAATAGAATCAATTCGACGACCCATCAAACATGAAATAGAAAAAGATGATACACTAGTAGAAAAATGAGCTTAAGAGGCGAAATATTTCGCCTCAGTAGCTTAGAATTTCGCCTCAATAGGGCTATTGAGGCGAAAAATTCGCCTCAAAAATTCGCCTCTGGAAGTCCGCCTTGTTAGGGCAAAGGAGGCGAATGTCGCCGCACGTTTTAAAACGTGAGGCGAAATTCGCCTCATACAGGGATGAGGAAGCCACGTCGGCTAGTGAGGCGAAACTCGCCTCACTAGCCGACGTGGCATGAGGCGAATTTCGCCTCATTATAATATATGAGGCGAAATTCGCCTCATAAAATCCTGGGAGCCACATCGGCTAGTGAGGCGAAACTCGCCTCACTAGCCGACGTGGCATGAGGCGAATTTCGCCTCATTATATTACATGAGGCGAAATTCGCCTCATAACCACGTCGTCTAGTGAGGCGAGTTTCGCCTCACTAGCCGATGTGGCATGAGGCGAATTCGCCTCATGTAATCATAATGAGGCGAAATTCGCCTCATCCTCCAAATACACCAGACCCGTCAATAACATTTTTATAATTATTCATATATAATTTCAGAATTTATTTATTAATATTTTAATTAAGATTTAATTATGAATATATTATTTCAGAATTTAAAAAAAATGCAACACATATTACAAAAATTATATAATTAATATTACAAATTTATTGTTATTAATATTTGACTTAAAATTTATTAATTAATTAATATATTTTTTCAGAATTTATAAATAATAAATACAAATTGTATTGGAATAATTTAAAAAAAATGTATAATTAATATTACAAATATATTTATATTTTACTTAAAATATTGTATGTAAGTTTGTTATCGCAAACATTTGAAATAATAAACGTATTATGATATTATAAATATATTTATATTGATATAAATGTTATAAAATAAAAGGTAGAATATATCTAAAATTTGGAAAAAATTGTAAAAAATTTGTAAATATTATACCTTATATTATATTTGATTTTAATATTGTTGAACTTGTAATGAGAAATAATAAAATCCTGCAAAAATAAATCCAAATAAATAGTTATAAATAAAAATTAAATATAAAAATTAAGTAAATAAAAAAAAATTGAAGATGAATTACCGTAGTAGAGGAGCGAATGTGAGAGAGGGAAGAAAAATATGAGGGAGCAGAGGAGAGAAGGGGGGTATATATAGGCAGTGACTGGGCTGATGAGGCGAATTTCGCCTCATATGTTGAATCTGAGGGGAATTTCGCCTCATGAGTTGGGGAATGAGGCGAAATTCGCCTCAGATTTTAAAATGAGGGGAATTTCGCCTCAAATGAAAAATTCCAAACTCCCGCCCGCGCTATTTTTCTCCCGCGTCGTCCCGCTAAAACTTTTACTCGTAAATTTCGCATATATTTTTTAAAATTAATTACTAAAAATATTTATTAATTTATCAACTTATATATTATTAAATAAGATTAAAAATTCATCTTATTTAATTGGGTGATGTACTTTTATAATTAAAAAGTTAATTATAAAAAATTTATATATAGATAAAAGATTAATTAATCAAATTATATTTTTATTAATCATTTCATTTAATAGTAAATAAGATTAAAAATTAATTTATTCAATTGTGTGATGTGCTTATTTTGATTAAAAAAGAATCATAAAAAATATTTATATAAAATAAATTTTTAATAAATTGAAATTACATATTTATTAATCAATTTATTTACTAATATATAAGATTAAAAGTAAATATTATTCAATTGAGTTATGTACTTACATTTATAATAATTTAAATAAACAAATATTTGTATAGATTAAATTTGTATTATAAAAAAATATATATTTATTAGTGAATTTACTTATAGTAAATAAGAATTAAAGTCATTGTTATTCAATTAGGTAATGTACTTTTATTTATTAAAAGTTAATTATAAATAATATGTACATACATTAAATATTTATATAGATTAAATATTTCATATTTAAATTATATAGTTATTAATCAATTTATTCACTAGTAGATAAGATTAAAAATTAATCTTATTCAATAGGGTGGTGTACTTTTATTAATTAAAAATTAAATCTTTCAATTATTTATATAGATTAAATATGTAATAATAAAAATATACATATTTATTAATCCATATATTTATTAGTAGATAAGATTAAAGGTAAATCTTATGCAATTAAGTAATGTACTTTTATTCATTAAAAATTAATAACTAAAATATTTTTATATATTAATTTTTTCATAAAATATATATTCTAATCAATTTATTTACTAGTAGATAAGACTGGTGAGTTATAATTATAAAGAAATGTTTTCATAGATTTAATAATAATTATAAAAATATTTATTTGTCAATCAATTGATTTACTAGTACATGAGATTAAAAATTAATCTTATTCAGTTGGATATTTATTTTTGTAAAAATATTTATTTGTTCGACATTTTGTATATTGAGAATATTTTTAATATTATTAAACATATAAAAGAAGATTTGGACTTTGTACGAAAATATAAAATTAACATATATTAATTTCAATACCGTCAATTATTTCATATGGATTGTGATAATTATACATTTATCGTATTCGTTATGAAATTGTTAGTACAAACATAAATTTTTACAAATAAAAGTATATAATTAATATTACAATTTTTAGAATTAATAAGTAAGTTGGTTTTGAGATTTGAAATTGATATAACCTCTAAAAATCCTCTAAAATAGTTTAGAGGATTCATCAACGCTTGATTTTTAACCTAAACATTAATTCCTAAATCTTACTAGAATTTGAGTTCATTTGTTTGAATAAAAATATTAGTTCTTAAACCCGAACTCACATTAAATATGTTTGTATCCAAATTAAATTCCTAAATTAAGTCCTTATTTTAAGATGTTAATTTCTAACCTATCGTATTTTAAGATCTTCAATTCCCAAATTAATCCCAGTTTCTCAGCCTCTTCGTATTTTGGCCATAATTTTTTAATCCGATCTCTGATTGAGGCGACTTCAGTTGCGTTGGAAAGATAAGAAAGAGATATACAACTTTCATGTATTGAGATTTTGCAAATGCTGAAATTATCAGTGCTTAAATTTCATTTCTTTTCAACTGATACATTTTCCATGCAAAGTTAACAACTTGTTTTTCTTTGTTTTATGTGTTTTTTGCTTACAGAGTGGATATTTTTTAGCTATAATGAGATGGATAAGTGATGCTTAATGTGTTATGTTGACTGGTTCATATAATTAAATATGAGTTTAGTACATTTACAGATTTAACAAATAATTAGATTAAATGTAAAAGTTAATTAACAAAAGAATTTAGTTAACAAACCGAGGTTCAACTTGATTAAATAGACTTCAATGAGTTAAAATGAATTAGATTGAGATAGTTTAACCATCTATGACTTATATTTTCATTTAAATGATTAAGGTTAAGTTAACCATCTTTGACTTAGTTTAAGTTAAGGTGAGTTCAAGTTAACATATATCCTACATGTATACACATTAAATAATATATTTATATATACTGCGGGTTGGTTGAATGGATTTTTAAATAAATTAGATGTGCATGGTACTCGTCGTATGAAAAAGTACTAAGGGACAAAATATGACGGTAATCATAATCAATAGCATGACATACAAGGTGCGAAACAAGTAATGCAATAAAACGTGAACATCATGTCCGGAATAATAAAACGATGAGGAAATAAAAAACACGATAGCAGCTACTGTCGCTGATCCTGTCGGAGTCGAGCACGACCAGATCCTCTCACAGATGTCCTCTGTGATACTGTATGGGGGGGAGTCGAAGCCGGTGTCGACTGAACAGCTGCGGGCTGAGTCGGAGTATGCGGAGGCTGCTGAGAGGCAGGAGGATGTGAAGACGAAGGAGCCCCAGGAAAAGCATACGATCCAAACGCTGACGGCTGTGACGCAAACGGCGCAAAACCGGGACCCCCGGCCCATGGGATGAACCCCTGAGGATGTGGTCCTCTCTGCTGTGCGGAGCTGCCTGGTGGATCCTGTGTCGGATCGTGTGGAGGATGCGTGAACATGGATGGATGGCTCGGCATCCCATAAAACCCATGGTATGGATACGGAGGAGGTGGGACTGGTGTGAATGGCGTAAAGCCAGGCTGACTAGGATCAGGGCCATAAGTGGAAGTCCCCATCTGTGGTGCTGCGTGCTGGTATGGAGGGTACTGCCCGGAGGAAGATGTAGTAGGGGGACGGACGTAGTTCATCAGCAAATCGATCTTCTCTTGCATCTTCTCAATCTTGGCCTCCTGGCTGGTCCTATCATACTCAGAGTGGACCAAATTCTCCTCACGTGGCTGCTCATAATAATCAACCCTATGTTGATCTATTGGCATGCCGTAACCGAAGCCACGTCGGTAGGCAGATCGGTGGCCCAAAACCTCCTCCATGATGACCTTATCCTCCTTAGGTCGCTGACCTGACGCAGCAGCAATGTCATCCTCATGCTTTCTTTTTTCCACCATTCGTTCCTAATTGAAACAACATGAGCACAAGGTGATTATAATCATACAAACAGATGGATATGAAATACTACAAAAAAATTATATATAAGAATCGAAAATACTAACATAATTCTGCATGGAGACCTCCGACTCCCATCGATCTGTTAACTGCCCTTTCTGTCTCCTTAGGTGGGTATGTCGGTAGTTTTGTATTGGCGTGAGATCCTGTAATACATTATTAAAAAAAGTCAGTACAAGAACATAGCATTTAAACCCACATTCATTGTAATTGGAATACCTACATTTGTGAGTGCATGCTGGAGCATGGATTTGTACCACCTGTATGAACTGACAGTTGCTTCTTCCTGTTCTCCGCATTCACCGTGGATCGCAACTACACGTTTCGAGAAGAAGTGAACAATTGAACTATACTTATGCATATGTAATTTACTACATGGAGAAGCGTACCTTATAATCTTGATCTGTCTCTAGGAAGTGGACGAATGCCCTCCATTCGTCTAACCTGTGCTCGAAACCCGGTGGTGGCTTACTAGCAGCTGTATCGCCTCCACCCTTGGCTATGACATAACGTTTAAGCCTGTATCGAAGCTGACTATATGACTTGCTTGCAAGAAAGTCCAGTGCCACCCACCATTTGTGAATTGTCCGCCAATTTTCGGGTAGTTCGAACTTGTTCTGCAAATTTGAACCAAAAAAATTAAGTGTTAAAGGAAGGTGACAGAGCCAAAAATTGATTTTTCGTATATGTTTACATTTAGAATTAACTTACCATTACACGGCGGATGATGCCATGTCGATAGGCCTCGGGAAATGCTGACCATGCCTTTCCTCGACCTCCAGGGACAAACAACTTCGTCGAAGCTCTGTGATGGAGTAAGAACTCCAACCTAACCATCCCCGGAGATGAGCATATGAGACCCATAAACCCATCAGGCATAGTGATGGTCGGTCTACGGCCTGTCCTCCTATACTCCTCCTCCGCCCGGTAACCTCTATACATACCCCGGCGCCTATCTGTCACCGTGATGTTTGCCTCCTCATGCTGAGCTGCCACAGCGGCCTCCTCCCGCTCCACTGCTGCGGCCTGTGGGTCATCTGGGTCAACCTGAGCAGGCATATCATCCGGGAGGTCGTACAACACCTCTTCCCCGATCCCCAGCTCATTTACCCATCCCGGCTGTGGCTCAGCCGCCTGACCCGACTGGTCATCGGGATGTCGGACCTGCCGATCAGTAAGTAAGGCAGTAAACGATCCTCCTGTATGACAAAATAAGAAAATGAAACGCATGAGTCCAAAATTGATATAATATTGCTATGACAGATAAAATTTACAAATGAAGCTGTAAATCCCACCAGTGTACTGCTCCGGATGTGCCTCAGAGTCGTCCAAAAGCTGATCCATGAAATCGGAGCTACTCATCCTGCAAGTTCAAAAAATAACACCGGTTACTTAAATATTTCCTGGAGATTATTACGCAAACAAAGTACATGTGATAGATAATATTATATAAATAAACGTATCCGTACAATCTATTCGTCCAAATCGTAATCGCCTATGCTACTGCATCCCACACTCGGGTCGGGTAAGCGTGTAAGGTTTCCTAGATCAACAAATATGCGATTGATTGGAATTGTCCATGGCCTCTGCACTGTCTGTTGCATTGCCTCCTCTATTGGAGGTGGCTCGAACGATTCAACATCTTCTATACTCTCGGTTTGGAAGAGAGCACGTGTGAACATATGACGGTGTACAACTTTCTGGACAATCTTCCAATTGCCATTTCGCTTGCTTGGGTCTTTTAGGTAAAATACTTGTTGTGCTTGGTCGGCAAGGATGTACGGGTCGTTATCGTACCATGACCTTGCAGGTTGATGGAGATGAGGTCTCCGTCGATAATTTCTGGTTTATCCTCTCCGTATCAAACCACCTGCATTTGAATAAAAACACTTTCTTCGACCCCACTAATTTAGTTGTATAACTTCGGTGAGAACGCCATAAAATGTAAGTTGTTGCCCTCCATCTGCACCGATGACATATACACCGCTATTCTGTGATCTTAAGCCAACCTCCTTGGCTTCTGTGTTGTATCGGATACCATTCACGATACAAGCATTGAAGCTATATCGATGAATTTCAGGGCCCCAAGCTAACGCTTCAAGATCTTCTGGCATCTGATGTCCATGGACAGCCGTTTGCTCCATAATCTACATACCAAGTCAACAATTAAAGTTGCATGTCAAGATATCGATGAATTAATGGTATTGAAGTCTTCAACAAGTTTTTACCTTATTTTAAACCACTCGGCAAAATGTTTACATACTATTCCTCCGACATTGCGTGCTCCACGTGCAGTTAGTTCGTTCTCAAACTCCCTGTAGATATTTCATTAGAAGTCCATCTTCAATCTTGGTGAACATCTATTCTTTTCAAGTCATAAATGAATGAAAAGACATGACATACCTTATAAAGGGTTGCACTTCCTCGCAATTATTCAACACTGTCCAATGCATCCTGTTGAGTTCTACATCCGAGCCTGTTATAGTGCATGCACCTATTGAACGTATGGGTTGTGTGAATACTCGAAACGATGATGATGGACATTCATCCAGCGGTTCGTCCCACTGTCGGTGGGGTCTATTTATTCTTGAGTCCATGTTATCAAAATATAAGGAGCAAAATTGAGTGCTCTCCCGCACAACGTACGACTCCGTAATTGAACCTTCCGGTCTTGCCCTATTCCGCAAATCTGCTTTTAGAACTCCCATGTACCTCTCAACAGGATACATCCACCGGTACTGGACCGGACCACATATGCGTGCTTCATTTGGAAGGTGGACGGCTAAATGTATCATAATATCGAAAAATGCAGGAGGAAATATCATCTCTAACTTGCAAAGAGTTAGGATTATTGTTTTTTCCAAAGACTCCAAAAGATTTACACGGAGTTCTTTAGCAGTCAATTCCCTGAAAAAACGACATACATCACATACAACATCGTAAATGCGATTATCCAACACCCCACGAATGACAACCGGGAGAATACGTTGCAGCAAGACATGACAATCGTGACTCTTAAGACCTCTCAAACTAACTTCATCAGCGCCTAAGCAGGATGATATATTTGAAGCATATCCATTAGGCATCTTCACATCCCTTATTGAATTACACACCTCTCTCATTTGCCTAGTCGATAGTGTATATGCAGCTGGTGGTTTGAAAATGCGTCCACCACGTTGCTGCAGGTGTAGCTCGAACGAATACCCATTTCTTGGAGTGTCAGTCTCGCCTTCTCTGTGTCTTTTGACTTGCCCTTAAGACCAAAAATAGTTCCCACTAGGTTATCGCATATATTCTTTTCGATATGCATCACGTCAAGATTATGTCGAATGTGCAATTCACTCCAATATGGCAATCGGAATAGCAAACTCTTCTTACACCAATTTGTCCCGTCTTCATTCCTCCGACGGCATAGGCGCTCTTGCAATTTCCCTAAAATGACATGCTCGTATCGACTCAATTGATCGATGATGTCTGAACCAGAGAAATCCCTTGGTCGTGCCCGTGTTTCCGTGGTGCCGTCAAAACTTACCCTGTCATGGCGCCACCTATGTCTCAAAGGCAAGAACCGTCTATGGCCCATATAGTGGAACTTACTATTTGAATGGCCACTTGTGCAGTCAACGTTACATATTGGACATGCTTTATAACCCTTCGTCGTCCATCCTGAAATGTCACCGTATGCCGGGAAATCGTTAATAGTCCATAATAATGCAGCATGCAGTCGAAATACCCGTCCTTCGACTACATCTAGTGTTTTTACCCCACTTGTCCAAAGTTCTTGTAGCTCATCTATCAATGGTTGTAAGTACACATCAATATCTTTACCTGGTGATTTCGGCCCCGGTATTAAAGAGACATCATCATATATGGCTCCTTCATACATCTCCATGGTGGAACATTGTATACAAACATAATAACTGGCCACACACTGTATGTCGTGCTCATGTTTGCATACGGATTAAACCCATCAGTGGCAAGTCCTAATCGTACACTTCGGGGGTCCGATGCGAACACAGGATATTTGTTATCCAATCCTTTCCACTGTTCGGAATCCACCGGATGCCTCAGCACACCATCTACAGATATATACTTTTCCTTGTGCCATCTCATCTCTGGAGCCGTCTTCCGGCACATAAATAGCCTTTGTAATCTTGGAACTAATGGGAAATGTCGCAACACCTTAACCGGTACAGTTTTTTGTTTCCTTGTATGAAGCTTCCATCTTCCTTCCCCACACACTGGGCATGTATCAAGATTTTTGAATTCTTTTCGAAACAAAACACAATCATTTTTACAAGCATGAATCATGTTTGCATCCATGCCTAACTGCTTCAACTTCCGTGCTTCGTAATATGATGTAGGTAACAAATTGTCGGCAGGTAACAAACTTTTTATTAAGTCAAGCCAATTGTTAAATGACTTCACAGACTGCTTCCCATCAATCTTTAGATTTATCATTTGCACTACTGCTGATAATAATGAAAACTTTGTACATCCCGGATACACTGGACTCTTTGCTTTTTCAAACATTCCAGTCCACCCATCTCCATTAAACCCACTACTTTCATCTTCGCTGTCAATATCATCGCCATCGCCATCGCATCGCCATCGCCATCACATATTACAGCAATATCTTCCAAAAGTTTTTGATCTGCCTCATCTTCAAAGTGCGTGTCGTCAAGTGGATTGCTCCCTTCATCCATAACAACATTATCATGTACCTCGTATTCATCTACATCCTCACCATGATAAATCCAAGGGGAGTAGGTCCAAGCCATTCCCCTCCTGAGGAGGTGATACTCAATAATCTGAATAGATTGCCATGCACCATTAAGGCAATCTCTACAAGGGCATCTAATCAGTCCATCTGCCCGCTTATGGTTTACAGCAGCTTCTAAAAACTCTCTAACCCCATCTATATTGCGTTGTTGTCAAATCACGTGTCATATGCCAACTTCGTTCAGACATCCTAAATTGACCTTAATTAATTACCACATTTAACTCACATCGGATAACTCTCTTATAACTATGCAAGCATCTAATATTGAAACACTAATGTTTGATTTACTTATTATTTAACCCTATATGTGTCATGCAATTACAGATAATATGCATAGTTTTATCGAACCTCTAAGAATAAATACATTACTACAAATTTCACATAAATTAATTCACAAACATATCAATAGGAGCATTTCTACTGTACACATATACATACATTTATGAAGTTAAACATATTACACATGTATTAAACATTAATATATAATTATTATATTGTAACTATATATGATTTTTGTTCACATACAATTATAGTATTTAAATAATTGTATTTACACTATGTATCATAAAAGAAAATACAATACACATATATTAGACAATTATATGCCATCACTAGATCGTAAATACATATAATATTTTTACCTTACTTATAATAAATATATAAGTATACATATAATATACAGGAAATACTACATATGTAAGTAGTATTATTTCAATACTTACACTTATTTTATGTCTTATTAATCTAAACATATAAAACAAGCTTCGAATAATATATAAATATTTGATCCTAAGTATATACATAGTTTTTTCAATTTCTAACAATAAATACATAACTATATATTGAACATTCATTAATCAATATACATGAAAATATTAACATCTCAGTATTTATATTTAATCTATGTGACATGATATTAAACATAATAAACATAGATTGAATAATAACATGTAATCACATATCCTATAAATCTATAATTTCTTCAACTACACACTAATATACATAACTATAAATTAAATATATATTACTACTACTATTTAAATAAATGAATAAAAATTTCATAACAAATTGAACTAACCTTGCAGTAATTGTAGTACGATAAATGTCTGATCAAATCCACCCAAATTATCAGATACCTGCATTCAAAATGAAAATATCAATCAAAAATATTTTTACTATAAAATAAAATACTATAAGAATTAAATAAAAAATAAAAACTTACCGTATAATTAAATTTACTTAATCGAAAATATTTTTTTTTTCCTGATGTGTGTGCGTGAAGGTATGTACGTTTTTGGGTGGTGGGTGTGTGTGTGTTCGTCGGTGAGCTAGTGTGTGAGTCGGTGTGTGGGTCCGTGTGAGTGGGTCTGTGTGTGTGCGTCGGTGAGCTAGTGTGTGAGTCGGTGTGTGGGTCCGTGTGAGTGGGTCTGTGTGTGTGTGGGTGTGTGGTCTGTGTGTGTGTGTGTGGGTGTGGATGTGTGTGTGGGTGTGTGTGTGTGGATGTGTGTGTGGATGTGTGGGTCTGTGTGTGTGGGAGTGCGCGCGTGGGTCGGTGTGTGTGCGTGAGTGCGAGAGAGGTGTGCGAGAGAGAGAGCGAGAGAGGGGCGAAGAAAAGAAGGGGGGGTGGGGCGGTATATATAGGGGGATGATGAGGCGAATTTCGCCTCATCAAACAGAGGCGAATTTCGCCTCATCCTAGTCACCATGAGGCGAAATTTCGCCTCATCCTAGTCAGCACTTGAGGCGAAATTCGCCTCTGACTAGGCTAGTGAGGCGAAATTCGCCTCATAATCCTAGTCAGAGGCGAATTTCGCCTCAAGTGCTGACTAGGATGAGGCGAATTTCGCCTCATTTTAACAAATGAGGCGAAATTCGCCTCAGATACTTTAAGAGGCGAATTTCGCCTCTTAGTTTTTGCCTCCCCTACCAACTTTTCTACTAGTGATATCGTAAAAATCAGCATCTACCAACCCTATAAAATGAATTAATCTTAATTATCAAAATATCATTATAAAACTACATCTTTAACGTGCTATTTTGATTTTAACAAAAAAAAAATTATATTTTAACATAAGATTTAAAATTTTAGTACCTTACAAAATTACAAGTTTAATATGCAATTTACTATAAATAGAAAATAAAATCTCATCTTCAATATGTGATTTACTATAAATTAAAATTTATACTATTTTTTTAAATCATAAAAATTACTTGTAAGACATGCCGTATTCATAGAAAAAACAAAATTTTATTTAATACATATAATTTTATATTAGTATTTAGATAATTATTTTATATAATTAATGTTTATGTAAATAATTTTCTAAGGAATCGGTGAATCGAAAATTTTCTCCACAAAACCATGTGAACACATGCTTCGTTTTCCTGGTCCTATCTTCTAGGGAAGCTTCTATCCTAATTCACAGAAAAGTTATTGCTAATCAAATGATCCCAGCTGGTCCTTCAAGCAGAGTACTTGATTAGTTTATTTATCTTTTCCTGGTAATCTATCTGTGAGCCATTTGAAGCATTTATGGTCCAATTCAAATTTCAACTATTATTATAAATTAGGTATATTTAATGGAAAAAATAACAAATTTATTCAAAACATTTTGTATTGTTATGATATTAATAATATATGTCTATAATATGAGATATACTATGACTAAAAACGGGTTTAATATGTTATTTAGGAAGCATTATAATCTTTCAAAATATGAGAGATAAATATTATTTCATATAAAGATCTGTGTCGTTTTATGTTAAATTGTGTAAAAGTTTTAACTTTCTAATATATTATATATATATATATTAGTTCACAACATACCTATATTGCATGTGCAAAAAAAAAAAAAGAGTAGCTAAAAAGATGGCGTATGCAGAAAATAAAACTAAAATAAAAGAAAAAGAATGAGAATGGTTACAAAATGATTTTTAATGTAGAGTGAGAGAGGGAGGGAGAGAGAGAGAGAGAGAGAGAGAGAGTAGGGAAAGAGGGTATAACTGCCATAAGATAAAAAAAAAAAAAAAAACAAAGTTAATATTTTTTGATAGTATAATCTAGGATTCGTTTAATAGATATATATATATCGAAAATGGCATATCTATAAAGCAAAAGTTTCTAGAATTATATTTATAATATATACCTCCTTATTTACCATTTGTATGTGGTACCTCTATTTGTAAAAAGATAGGTACTAATACTACAAGTTGAAACTTCACCTAAAGCGGCAACATAATAATATTGTTCAATCGAAATATATTAGCCTCAGAGTGATGAACAAAATTACATCAATGAATCAATAATCATGCTTATTGGATACAATTCTCATCTGATCAAAATTATGAAGATAAAAATTGAAAGTGACTTTGGTTCAATCATTCCGAAAGCATGGAATGAAGGTGTTGAAGATTTACATGTTCTAGATACCTAATTATATTAAGTGAATACTGATTTATTAGTGTAAAAAAATATATATATCAATCTTATGTTTTTTTTTTTTTTTCTTATATGGGTGATGGTTAATCCTTTCTCTTTACTTTCTCTCTTTCTCTCTCCCAGTCTCTTTCTAATTGTTTCCAATTTTTTTTTTTTTTACACATAACGAGTGTGTCGTATGCTAATAAACTATTTAACATCGAACTTTTCTTTTACCTAGTGCTTTGCGCCTGGATTTATTGCTTGAGCCTTAAAAACATGGAGAAATATTAATGTTTTTGAGGAGAGATGTATATTTCTCCGATGTGGATGGTATCGTAAGCTATGAGAACACATGCTTTAGATTCTTGGTGAATAATCATTCAAGTGGAAGCTTGCCCACCACAAAAATTTTCGTCAATCACATCGCCCAAACCGTTCCATGGGGCACGGTACTTGATTTATATTTGTTATTTTCCGCGTAATCCATCCCCGAGTAAAGCTTGTTCTTTAAAGCATTTGCCGTCCAATTGCAATTATTACAACACGTTTTTTTATTATTTTTTTTTTCGCCATCTATCACAACAAGTTTACACAAGAAAAATAACTATACATTTCCTCTTTATTTTAGATTAAGCTATAAATATTCCCTCTTTAATTTATGTTAAGCTATAATTACAATATTTAATCGAGATAAATAATAATTCATAATAAATTACTATTATGCAAAACAATGAATAACAATTTATATCTCTAAATATAAGAATCATTATACTATTATTATCTCTCAATAATAAATAATTTAGGATTATAGATATTTTACTTTTGCTTTAATCATTACTTATTTTATTTTTAGAAAAAATATACTTTAGGTTATCACCAGTTTATTATTTTTCTATTTGAGCCCTTAACCCACATATATATATATATATATATATTCCATTCAAGTCCCCAATCTTTGTAGAACACTATAAATAAGAATTTTTTTAACACAGTTAGTTTTTTCTATTAATGTCTGACATTTGGCATCATTTCATTTGCTACATAAAATAAAGTAAAATAAATGAAATAAATAAATCAAGACAAATTTAACAGAACAATTAAAAATATAAAAGTTTAGAAAATTAATTGAAAAATGAAAAAAAAAAACCTTGTTTTTCAATTCGGTTTAACAACAACAGCAACAATAATGGGTAAAACAATTTTTTTAATTTTATAGAATTTTTTTAATCTTTGACAAGGTGTTGGACAAGTCAATGGAGGGAGTGGTGAGTCGGGTGTCCTCTAGTTGAGGTTTATGGATGTTGCTTCTTGGGGGTTGGTAGGACTACGAAGGTTTTGGTCTAGTGACAAGCCGATGAGTTCTTCTTGGGAATATGAAAGAGATGAAGTGGTGAATATAAAGAGGAGGGTTACAGAAAGAGATGGAGAGAAAAGGATGTACATTGCCCCAAGAAGGAAATATTTGGCTGAGAAATAGTGAGAGGGGTAAAGAATGAGCAGTTGAATTCGTTATAAATCCGTGGAGAAAAGATTTTGGTTGCTCTGGTTCTCTCTCTCTCCCCCTCCTTATCCGGGTAAACTACAATGAAAACTAATTTGAAACTATAAAAGATTTATAAATTTCTTTGAAAATGGTTGCTTTGGTTTTCTCTCTCTCTTTGCTGATCTGGATAATCTACAATGAAAACTATTTAAAACTATAAAGGATTTAAAAATTATGTAAAAATCAAAAAAACTATTTTAGCTATTATTTTTATTAAAACTAAATTATAAAAGACACTTTTTTATTTTTTTATTTTTCAATTAATTTTTTGAATTTCTTGTTATTTTTAAGGGACAATACCGCAGTCACTACTTAAGCTTTGGGTAAATATATAATTAACTACTTGAACTTTTCGATCGATCAATTTCGTACCTTAGTAAACTTTTCAATTACGCGGTTACTACCTTTGTTATTTCTATTAATTTCATTAGCACACGTGGCCAAATTCACCTATTGCAAGCCTCCACCTATAAGTAATGAGCA
This sequence comes from Combretum micranthum, assembly GCA_024138025.1. Taxonomy (NCBI): domain Eukaryota; kingdom Viridiplantae; phylum Streptophyta; class Magnoliopsida; order Myrtales; family Combretaceae; genus Combretum; species Combretum micranthum. The sequence goes on along the minus strand of JAMXBD010002186.1, from coordinate 210,464 downwards.
GTAGTAAATACATACATGTTATTTCTAAAATGTAATATAGTAAATTAGTTTTTATTATTTAAGAAGGCAGATTAAAAAAAAAAAAATTGTTCTCTTAGAATGTAAACACTTTAATGTTGCAAAGTGTTTGAAAATATTCGAGCTCCAACTAAACCCTAACCATCGTGCTCACACATGTGCAGATGTTGAGGCAAATGTGGAATGCTTTTCTACGGAGGCGAACCATCTCACAATCGATCTTTGTCCACTAGGTATGCCCACCACTAGCTCACAATTAGTTTATAAAACCCTAAGTAATGAACAATATTAAATACATACTTGTATATTTCTAAAATGTAATATAGTAAATTAGTTTTATTATTTGCAGAAAGAAGATTAGAAAAAAAAAAATTGTCCTCTTAGAATTTAAACTCTTTAACGTTGCAAAGTGCTTGAAAATATTCGAGCTCCAACTAAACCCTAACCATCGTGCTCACACATGTGCAGATGTTGAGGCAAATGTGGATTGCTTTTCTACGAAGGCGAACCATCTAACAATCGATCTTCGTCCATTAGGTACGCCACCACTGGCTCACGATTGGTTTACTAAAACCCTTAGTTCATGTCGTCACTTAGTTTGTGGCGTACTGTCGTTGCTTTGTAGTAGTTATTGTTTTAGTTTTTTGATCTATATAAATTTTTTTGTTTTTCTCTTAGCGATGTCATTCCAAAGGTGAATTATTGTTTTATACCAACAATGAATAGAATTCCTCCAGTTAATGATGTGATTCTTGCAGATTTCTACCTGCGTTGTATGGTGTTTGTTATGTGGTTAATGATGTCCTTACAGATTTCTACTTGCCCCATTTGGTATGTGTATGGTTACTAATGTTTGGCAAGGTGCGTTGTTTCTATGTTTGGTGTTTATGGTATAGTTACTATTATTTTTCATAGGTGAATGCTTGGTGTTTGTTGTTTGGTAATGATGTTTTCCATAGGTGAAATGTGTTTGGGTTGCCATAACCAGCTCAATGTTATTGCATGTCAATGATCTTTGTAGCTTGGCAAAATAAGGTGAAGTGTCTATGGGATCATCAGTTCGTTTAGTTGACAGTGCAAATGGACTAGTGCTTTGCAAGTGCCAACTCATGGCAAAGCTATTGATTGTGAAGACAGAGATGAATAACGACTACCTATTCTATGATTATCCTTGGTACAATACGGTAAAGTTTCTTAAATGCATTGCATTGGTAGGTTGGAATTAGCGCATCATTTAAAGGTTACTCAATGTTGATGTGCAAGATGAAGATTGCAAATTTTTTAGGTGGGCTCACCATAAGGATACCCACAATGTGCAAGCTGATGCAATGGAAGCTAGAAGAAAGAGGGCTTTGTTTGTGGTAACGCAATTGGAAGAACTACAAGTAGAAAGACATAGGCTGAGGGAAGAGATGGCTATATTGAAGGGACTTGTGTTTGGTGAATGGGTTGAATCACATGACCAGTATGCTGACTATCCCGGACTTGAAAGTAGTGCTACTAAACAAATATGATAGACGCATGATAGGGGAATGGATACCGATATCTATAAATACCTTCCTATTGGGACCTGGATGGGGATTATTGTTTTTAGCATCTTTTGTAGGGATCATTAACTATGTAATGTATAGAACATGCTACTTAGAGTGGTAGCTACTTTTGTTCCTTTATGGAATCCTACATGTATGGATATGACAATTTCCTTTTACCATCCTTCCTTGTTGATATTAAGTAGCTATGTAAGGTATTTATGATGCTAATGAAATGATTTACTTGTTTTGATCCTTACTTTACCATGTAATGTTAATCCTTCTTTAACAGTAACATTCCTATGCAAGGTATTTAACATGCAATGGGATGTGTTAACTGCTTGGATCCTTAGTTGGACCCACAATATGGTCATCTTCATGGAACTAATAAACTAACTGTGTAAAACCACCTATGTTGTCAAATGTTTTCATGTAAAATCTTATGTGTGTTGTTTTGCAACCAATTTTGGTATCGTAGCTCATATATGGAAAAATTTAGTCAATCACCCAAAACATCTTCTTTAACATGTTATGAAAGATACAAGATTAAACATATACATAACTTATCGATAATTTCAAAGACAATCAACATCCATCCCAACACTTTAACTATATTTTCCATAAAATCTATAACACTTGCCTGGAATACACTTTAGTCTTAATCATATTTCAATTACAAATGGGCAATATATTTGATATGCTCGTGATTGAATTCCTAAATGAAGGATGTCCCCATATAAAAGCTAATCAGTTAGGGATTGTTCCATAACTAAAAAAAAAAAAAAAAATTCCCCTACAATACTTTGCCAGAATTCAACACACCATAATTTATGGACGTTGCATCTCCAAACTTCAGCTTCACAAAATGAGTTAGAATGCATGATCAAACCCACAAGTTAAATACTTACAAAATTCAAAAAGCAATGTTCAAGCATTTATAATTTCTACATTCTATTTCTTTTTCCGGCTCTCTTGAGTAGGAACACATAAAGGCATCATCTCAACTTGAATCATCGATATTCAAGTAAACCGGGCCTGTATTCTTCTTCTAGCAAAAATTTTCCATTTGAATGCAATTACTCCGACTCATAGGCGGCAGCCATGCCCTTTTCTTTCCTCTTTTGAATTGCTTCACATAATCTGCCTCGTTCATTGCAACTTGCAATTGCACTTGTCTTTTTACTATGGCTGACATCGCTTCCTTTGATGGTTGTCTAATGTTACAAGTTGTCTTCATTCTAGCATGATATTCCAAGACCCTTATTGGATTTGGACATAGCTATTACAGAAAAAAAAAGGTTTTACAATTGTGTACAACTATAAACTCGACACGAAAGATGGAATGAACACTACTAACCATGCCATGTGATGTAACAAGTGGTCCTGTCTCTAGCAATGTTGTCAAAACCAGCCTGAACCGGTTTATTCAACCCAGTTAAATTGGAACTGGCACTAATGCCGGGCTTAGTTTTGCCTACAACTCATTTTTGCATCGAGCCAGTGAGACCCGAGTGGACCTGGGCGGTTAAACCCGGAAATCAGGAATCGAACCAGTCGACCCCCTACATGGGTTAACCCGGGTAAAAAAAAATATAAAAACTAGAAATTCAAATATTAATTCATACTTTATTATAAATTTGTAAAATATAAGCTATAATGCCTTAAAATAAGGCATTACAACCCGCCACGTGTCCTCTCTTGAATACGACACGCTAAGGCTCTAATATCCATAAATTATTCAAATATCACCTATAAACACACATAAGGTATCTCATAGGGTACTCAGCACAACCTCTATAACCTGGAACATAGCTTCTGAACAAACTTCTGATTTAAGACAATCATACAAGTTAGCAATACTAAGCTAACTAAACCAAACAACCAATTCACATGAAAACCTTCTTTACAACCTAGAATTTTCTACAACACAAAATCCTAAAATCTTTACATAAAACATAAAACATAAAAAGATAATTTCCAAGTCTTCAATATATCTAAACAGTTCTCTCCTTCCATAAACCTGTAAACTGCAAATCTAACTCTCAGTTGGGTAGTCAGGTCCACTATCACCATCCCCCTTATCAAAGATCGGATCATAACCTAAAAGATCATATACAATGTCATCATCACCTGTATTTGAAATTTTAAAAAGTAAGCTGCGAAGCCTAGTACGATAACTCCAATCCTTTATAGCAAATGCAAATGCACACAAAACAGGTATATATATCAAATGCACTTAGTCTAATGCAAGCAATCAATTTGTTATCTTTTATAGTCAACAAATCAATACAGTTCAGAACTATGTATACTTTAGTCTCAAACTCAAAGTAACTCAGACTCCTCTTTAAAAACAACAAACTCTTTGAAAATAAGATAATTATATACATATATGGATGTGTGGGTACTGCCCAAACATCCCCGTTTCCCCTTATTCTACCGAAATCATCTGTATGCACAAGTCCATTCGGGACAACCTCACACATAGATCATCAGGGTGCCTCATCAGTATCACTGTCTGCCAGGTCTTTACTGGTCAAAGCCAAACACAACAAAGCAAACAATTATTAAGCTGAATAAAATTAAGTTCATTATAAAGTTCTATCCTTACAACCAATCAAGCAATACTAATCTTACAAGCAAAAACAACAAGCAGGGATTAGTCGTACCTTTTCCAATTCCAGGAACAATCTCTCCAAATCCACAAATCCCTTATGAACAACAACACAAAATCTCCAAATCTCCTTATATGAGAAACACCAAATCTGAACTTCTTCTTTGATTGACTTCCACAAAATCCAATAAAAACAATTGTTCTTCTCAAAACCCTAATTTATAAATGAACAATTTCAAAAATCCATTATCATCATAAATCCTTTATTACTTCTAAGACAAAGAGGATGAAACTTACTTTGATTAATCTTAATTCCTAATAATTTGCCAAATGATAGGATCTTTTCAAAACCCAAACCCTAGGTTTCATAAACAGACAAAACCCCAAATCACGAAATCATTCTCTTTATTTTAAATCTATGATTGAGATGATATACTTACTTGATTTGAATCTTAATCCTTGCTTGTTTTCCCGAAAGATTGGATCTTGATCAAAACTAGGGTTTCCCAGAAAAATCCCTTCAAAATCCAAACAAAACCCTAAGGAAACGAAACGATATACGAAGAATCTTGATAGATAAAGGCAAGATTACTTACTCTTGATCTAAATTTAATTTCCCTTGATCTTGTTCTTCAAAAACACTCAAAAACTCTCAATTCTCTCTCTCTTTAGTTGAAGGAAGGAAGTTACAAATGAAAAACACGAACCCTAGGGTCTCTTATATAGGAAACACTTCGGACAGGAAAGGCTAACACTTACGCTGGCCGCCTTCTTGCCGGCTTTCACAAATTTTATAAAAGTCCGAGAGCTTTATGCTGGCAGCTTTCACATATAAGCCGGCGGCCTAAAGACCATTTTTCCTTTGTCTAAAGTTATTCTTCAAACATCTCTAGATCATAGATAAAACCATCAACTTATCACTAAGGTCGACTATAAAACCTTTTTATTTTTCAATATATAACAACTTTTGCCATTTATCATAATTTATTGAAGATTTACTATTTTTAAGGATTTGTTGACCAACATCAATGTGAGGGATGATGATTATATATCTCATTTATTAAGAATGACCAAAATTTCCTTCGCCCTAATTAACAAATGACATTCCTTTGCCCTTCTTCATAAAAATATTTTTCTGTATATTACATCTTTCCCCTCCTAAAAAAAACTGTTGTCCTTGAAAGTTACCTAAATCACTATTTCCTTTTTATCCATGCATCCATAAGTTCTTTTTCACTCCTTTTCTTCTTGTTTCTGATTCTTTATACCATATTGACCCATCTTCATGTTTATATATGCTTGCTAGAATTTAATTCCATCGACGTCTCTTTAATTCTCAACTTTCACCACTCAATTTGGATTCACTTCCTCTGTTACTGCACAACACCTCTTGACTATAACTTAAACTTATTAACAATATTCATCAAGAAACCTTGCCTCGACCTCATTATATTAAATCTCTAATTCAGTTTCCTCGAGCGATTTTAGAAAGCTGAAAATCTCGTAACTATAGTTCCCAATTTAAATTCCAAAAGTCAAATCTTATATTAGCCTAGAGCTCCAAATGTTACTGTGTTAATTGTACTTCCATTGATTCAACTTAGTTTTTATCCTTATTGTTCCATATCAAAAATAATTCACATCACTTGCATATCGTTCATCTAGTCTCAACATACTCATTAACTAACCATATCACTTTCAATATATTTTCTCAATCTCCAATATGTACTTTCTTATATTTTCCATCAGTATATACTTAAAACTTAAAAATTAACACTTACGTCCTTAGGCAAACCTTCAAAATCACCAGATAACTTCTATCTTGTCCTTTGACATCAAACTCCTAACGTTCCAATATTTCTTGATATCTAAATTACTAATGCACTTTGTCTCCGAAATTTTTACCATATAAATCCATTCTTTGCCCCACGATTAAGTGATTGTTCTTCACTTGGATTCAGTATCCTTCTATAACCATCAAATGCACTACTCAACGAAATTTCTTCTTTTATCTATGAATTCATAAATCAATCATTACATCCTCTAATACAATTGTATATTACACTATAGAAAATTCAATCCAACTTATCAATATTATTTGACCATTGTACTTTACCTCTAATTACCAACATTTCTATTGAACTTCTTTAGAACATAGTCACCTTATAATCCTTCAAATAACAATCAGAAAACTCAAATCACAAAATTTAAGATTTTTCAACTCTAACTCTAATGATCAAACCTTACATATACTTTGTTATTTCAGATGATCATAACATCTATGTCTCTATTGGTTAATCAATTTTTTTTCCATTATTGTCAGACACCAAAGTTAATCCACAATTTTGTTTACCATTTATGCCATTCCAATTGTCTCCTAAACTTATATAACTACTTTATATAATGATTTATATATGTAGTCTCGTATATACTTTTCTAAGATCCATCCTAAAACCCATCATCATATATTAGTTCAGATGTCATTATCGTCTATCATTCATAGATTTCTCATACCTTACAACTCACTAATATCACATTTCCTTCTTACAACTGTTGTTCCACATATACATTCATATCTATGTAAGATTCAACTAATTTTACTTGATTCCATTAATCATTAGCTGGTATATTCTCACCTTATCTTGCCCCAAAAAGGCCATAATGTTGCATAAAATGTTGTTGTTATTGATACATCATCACTTGGTATTGCTGCATTATGGAAAACATGTCTCTAAACATGCCATACATTGATGTTGTATCTCCCATTTGCACTTGAGGCATTTGAGGCATTGGGGGAAAAGGTATCACTGGTGGTGGCAGTGAAGTCTATGTCTGTGGTGGATTCTGTGATGCTGAGGCCGATGTAGGAGATGGCATGGTAGTAGAACTCGGAGTAGTAGAAAATGTAGATGTTGGTGTAGATGCTTGCAAAGGCAAAGGAGGCATATCATCTCTATATGTCTACTATTGAGTTGATCTTCGACACCTATCCATTTAAAACGTAGGCATGCGATACATTTATAACATATATATATATATATATATGAAATTTAAATCATGCATTAATTCTATTAAATTTTCTTTTAATAGAAAAGAAAACAAGCAAACAAACAACAAACAAACACAAGCAAACAAATAAAACATAACCATTCAAAAAAACCTAACTTTCCCTATGCTAACTCACCACATCTAAGGTTAGGTCACACCTAATCTATTACATTTAGGCAAACAATTATACAAACACTGCTCTGATACCACTCTGTAAGGAATCGGATTCACTGCTTATTTTAAAACATGCAAATCTAATCCATAACCACATGTAACCTGTAGTATTACATGCAAAGTTGTTCGTAAAGAAAGAGTTTGTATCAATTGTTTATCCAAACCTGTTACAAGAACCATTTCCTAACATCAGATAGAAGAAACTTCATACATATTATTATAAACATTCTTATCTCGATTAATCAACAAGACAAAAGGATCAATACATATATACATATATACATATATACAAAACATAAGAGTTTCAAAACCTAGGTTTAAGGACATGACTATAACAAAATACATATAAGTTTATCAAAATATCCAACAACTATCACATTGTTCCAAAAAATCCTCCTACTCTATTACAAAGGCCTTCCATCATCAAGGTCGGGGTTCCTAATCATCCGATTCATCCAAAAAGTCCTCAAAATCAGTTCCATATCCTAACTGAGTATAAAACTCATCCTCATCAGCATGAGGTAAAGGCCCAATACACAAGTACCACAAACAGATATGAAGTGACAGGCACACTTAAACTATATGCAATGCTTCAACCATCAATTTATTATCAAATAATTAAGTTTGTTAATCAAAAAAGGAGTATTTAAACTCCAAGACAAGCCATTGGGAAGCTGGAGATCCTAAGTAACAGCAGTTGCTTAGGGGGTTGATATAGGCAGCTTGAATACCTATATCCCCTATATTTAAATAAAAACGAATAGTAATTTTATCTAAGGTTAATAGCTGTTACTCAACTTTATTTAACTTAATTCATAATATCACTTAGTTCAACTGGTCTCATAAATGTGAATTAAATCATATTATTTCTTATTAAGAATAACCAAATGTTACACCGATACTATTCTACCTATTAATTACCTGCTGAGCCACTTATAAATTGTCAAATTACAAAGACAAAGGTGGCCTAGGCGCCTAAACTACTACATCAACCTCATTAAAAGAGTTATCGCTCCACGGACCGGATTCAACGGCGAAAAGTACAACCAATACAAACACTTTTTAAACCGTCTTTAATTAAGATCAAGTTAGGATATGTCTATCCTAAGCAAACAATAACCAAGTTGATGTGTACCTAAGATATCTGAAGAAGGATAAGAAGATATTTTCAACTGAGAAGAAGTATCTGTAAGAAAAGAATTCAATTCATATAAACTTAAATATTAATTTCAAACAATTCTTAACTTCTTCCCTCAAAGTAAAACTTAAATAAAACTCATATTAAATCATAACTTTAGCATTGAAACATATATATATATATATATATGTAACACATTCTTTTATTTTGAATATATATATATATATATATTTTCAAAGGCAAAAAAGGGTACACAACCTTCTGCATGGCTATGCTCGAAGCTATGTTGGGCACCAAAAAGTGCCAAAAATCATGTTCGCCTGCAACATACTCAGCACAGGCTTGTGTACGCCCATGCATAAAGTCATGCGAAGGACAAAAAAGTGCCTACAAGTAGAATTTTGGTCTTCACGGGCATGTTGGAGCTCGTATTGATTGGGAAAAATGGGTAGCATCCTTTGCAAAAATCCCCTGCTTTCTTTATACATTTTTCTCAACTTTAACTAAATCACAGTAAAAACCACAAACAACTCCTTACAAACTCTTAGCAACATCAAATACACTATAACCTCACACTTACAACATCAAACAACTTCCACAAATTCATATCCACACTTGAACTTTTCATAAACTTTACTAACTCATTCCTCTCCAAAACAACTTCAACACTTCCCCATACTCAAGCAACACACTTCAAGAGCTTATTTAACTCTAGTGATCAACATAAATAATGAAAATCACATCCAAACAATAAAATCCTATTAGAACAAAAAGTCATTCTTACATGGAAAACAAAGGAATAACTAATCATATAAGTATACAAAGCTTACATTGAACTTCCTTAACTTGTAGATGATGTGTCACGCTCCGAGGGGTACCCTAAACGTGGCAGTCCGCCGTACACAATACTAAAGCCTATGAATGACTACCTTCATCACGCAAGGGCTTCCATACTATGTACAAGGCGTACAACGCATTAAGGAGACACGATCGAAGTATAGCAATTCATATTGATATAAGTTATACAACAAGATATAAGGAATGTAACTAACTTCAAATATAATCGATTACACTTCTTAGGGGCATACCCCGTTAAAATTCCAACTCAACCTTAAACAAAAGACATATATAGAATCTCATAGGTTATTACTACATAAGACCTATCATAACACAACTTCACTAAACCTGACTAAGGCCTTCTCGTACACCGCTTCCTTATTGGAAGCTCAAACTCATACTCGGGTTTCCTGATATCTCGTCTTCGAGTCGTAATCTTAAATCAACCTGTAACATTCAATAACTGTGGGAGGGTAAGCTACACTAGCTTAGTGAGTGAGAACTTCCATAAATCACGCATCCAACAATCAATCAAGCAAGTTATTTAATCAATCATATGAATGCAACAAACACATGAATCATACAAAACATATGATCAACCGGAAATCATATGTGAATAGATTTACGCCCTCTATTCGGGGTTAGCAGTTCACGACTCCTGCGGTACTGTCGATTCCTTTCGGGTCACGGTTACCCTCACACAATATTCCGTTTCGGGTCACGGTTACCCTCACATAATATTCCGTCTTCGGGTCACGGTTACCCTCACATAATATTCCATTTTATGGATACCGGATAACTGAAACAATATGCTAATGCTCCATCCCCAACGTGAAGTGATTATGTCCATATTAGTTTATCATTCCAATTAGTCATTATTCCAATTCTTAAGTGATCAACCAATTACGCAGACAATCAATAATATAGCAATAAACATTCATCATTAATCACCCGGTTTCGATATTCTTAACACGGTTTGCTCAATACATCATCAACACATACATAACCCCATAATTACCCATCATACATCTCCATTTTATCTTTGCTTATCAATCTAGTGCGACTAAATTTACAAGCACAATCAGGAACGTAATAGGAAGTAGAAACTCACTCGGCCATGGACTCCGTTCTCTAATCGTAGTAGTCCGGTGGCAAGAAATCCTCCGATCCGAATTCCCCTAAACGAAAGAAATACCCAAATGAGTACTTCATACTACAATCTAATCCCAACTTATCAAATATAACTCTTTAGTTCGTAATTTTCGTAACAAGCAAAAGTTCCAACTTAAAATGGCCATAACTTGGTTTTAACTCGGAATTTCGCAAATTATATACCGATTTCTATCTACTTCGAAAGATCTATTTAATTCTAATAAAATATCTAAGTTTTGAAAATGTTACAGCTTGGAACAAGCCGATCAGTTCTGATCAGTAACGAATTCACTTTCGAAAATTTGTTTTTGTGAATGTTTGCGATGTTTCTAAATCATAGATCAAATGTAAATACAATATGGATGATTTACTATCATGGATGACATGTTATGATCTTCCTATACGTATGTTCTGTTGATATTTATTTCAAGAAATTCCTTAGAAGATTTTAAATTCATAAAAAGTCAAGAAAACTTAGTTAAACTAGAATAATTTTGTAGTCTTGAGTAACTACACTTGTTTTAGGAAAATTTCATAGTGAAACCTATTCATTCTTGTTAAAACTAAGCCTCAACTAAATATATATCTCAAGGCCTTCATTTCTTGATAAAAATCCTTATTTTAGACTTAGAAAATAGGTGTTCAAGTAGGAGCTATCTCTAAATCCGAATTTTGCAAGATTGGTTTTTAAGTGATTTCTTTTAAGGAAAACTCATTTATTCTTTTGGAAATCAAGTCCCCACTAAACCTATACCCTAAGGTCTTCATTTCTTTGATAAAACTTCCATTTTGAGTTTGAAAAATAGGTTTTTATATCTCATCTTCCCCTAGATACGAGATTCATGCAATCTTACACAAGATCAAATTTTCTTATCTTGTAAATATCACTTGTTTAACAATTTCCTCCTAGTATATCCACCATCAATTTATTAAAATCACTTCCCTATGATATCTATTCCATAAGCCCTTCATATTTTAGCTTAAAACTTCATTTTGGGGTTAGACAATATGTTTTGAAAATGGGTCTTGGTTTGAATCCGCGAATACAAATTTTATTTTTGAAAATCACCTTTGATTTTTACAAAATAAAGTCTTGATGATATCTACTCCTTAAGGCTTCATTTTCTCAACTAAAACTTCCATTTTGAGACTTGGAAGGGGGTGTTTAAATTTGAGCTTTGCCAAGATACGAAAATTAAAGTTCTCATTTGTGTTCAAAACCAAGATCTACATTTATATAGGCATCAACTTCATGCATACAACCACATTATCCATATACCAAGATTTTACATAACAAATACTAAGAACAAGTCTTGCAAAAGTGAGGTCTACACATTATAACAACAAAAATAGAAATAACAAGATAAGCAAGGATCAAAGTGAGTGTTTCATGTTCTTGGCATCATCATCCATTGCTCATAGGCATTATGGAAGGTCCTTTGATGCATGAAACCTCTTTATCATATACCTATACCACCAATGGAGGCTTAAGAAGGGTGATTTCTTAAACAAGCTTCAAGAAATGAGTGTGGAGGCCTTCTTTTCCTATGGGGGCAGCAAGACTTCAAGAACAAAGGAGGCAAGAAAGAAAGAAAATAAGAGAGTATTTTGCCTAGGGTTTGTAAAGAATAGAAGGAGTGAATATAAGAGACTATTTATAGAGAGATGAGAGAGGCTAAAGAGAGTTAAATGAAAGAAAGGAAAAGAAGCAAGGGCAGCAAGAGAGAGAGGGGGGGGGGGGGGGCTGGGTGAATTTAGGGGAAAGAGAGAGGGATTTAGCTTGGTTTTGACTTGAAGTTGAAATGTAACTTGTCTTCCACATGTGATTAACTAAAAGGAGCTTTTAAATCATTAAATAAATGAAAATAATAAAAGAAAAATGGCAGATTTGGGGCTTGTTGCAGCTGCCATGGAGTGTTGGAAGACATAAATAGTACAAGGTGTGGTGTAGAAATCATTACAATAGTGTACAAAGGTATGGGTCACATGTATGTGTCTTATTATGAGATTTTTGAAAAGAGAAATAATTATAAATAAATAAAAAAAAATCAATGGCAGAATTTTAATAATTAAAATGAAATAATTAATTAAATTATTTTAGTAATTTATCAAATAAGTTACCGGTATAGTCAAATTACGCTTATATAAGCTATAACTGATATTTTTAGGAGTCGAAAAATTACGAAACTATAATTTTATGATTCCTTATAAAATTACGAGTTTTATGGTGTTGACGGAATATTTTTACTATTCCGGTCACTGGGACACGCTTTTCGAGGCAGTACCCGATCGGGTCCGAAAAAGGTTAATTTCGATCCAATCTGATACTTTTTAGTTTTCTTATATTATTACACACTATTCCAAACACTAAACTCGTTCTTAAACTTCTAGGATTAAGAACTCGGGATTGCCGGATCTAACAACTAGGATTTTGGGCTTTCGGTTGACTAAGGCCAGGGTTTGCCAACTTAGAAACTGAATAGTTTTATTCATAATTCATATTTTCTTATAACATTAATTCTTTGATGATCTATCTAGTATTAACAGTTCTCGAGATTATTTAAATTGATTTATTGTTTTGAAAATTGATCGCATTCGTTATCGGATAGGGTTTTCTCGATTCGTACCGAATATTGGTTATTGAGACAATTTTTGATGAAATTGAGCCTAAGAATTTATTAATGCCTTATGGGGATTATTTATATTGTTTTAAAGGTTTATATTGCTCTGACTTACGAGTTTTGATTCGTCGAGTGATTTGATTGGCTTAAAGATTTCATAACTGAATGAGGGTTGAACTTTCGTTTTGCTTTCAAGTCTATGGTACTTCGACTTAGGGTTTAATGATTGAATTGATTATCATAATAATAATTAGACCTTCTTCTTCTTAAGGTTATGGGATTTTATTCCCAATCTTGTTTTATGATTTTCGAAGGTTTGGTTTGTCTATTTAGAGCTTTCATTATTCTTATCTTTCAGGATCATTAATTTGTTTATCGATTAATTGTTGTCAAATTAAGCTTACTTAATCGTGCCAAAGCCTAACTATGAAATGGCTTTGGTGAATTTTAAATTACTCGAAATTATTGTTGTGGTAATTAAGTTTCCATATTATCTTGATTTCCGAGTGAAAAAATCAGATGAACTAATTATCTTACGTAAGAATTTTGGTTCAAAAGATATTTAGATTCTTATTTTATTTTCAAAGGCTCTCAGTTTCTTAAGATTAGGAAAATTTTTATTTATGTTCATATTTTAGAACCTTTTAGAGTTCGATTTTAATTTGGAGTCATTTTTGGAGTTTGTCTCTGAAGTTTATTCTTGGATTACCTACTGAAATTTTCTAGGGCTTACATGATGAATGGAAGAGAGTTCGTGGTGAATTAAGAAAGAAAATTTTGAAGGAAAAGATGGTATAAGAAGGAAGTAAGCTCCATCGGGTTTGGTCTATTTTAGGGTCTGTTTTAAGCTTATGTAATTTGTCAAAATAAGATTGTAATTATCCTTATCGTGTTGACTTTTGTGGTAGTTGCTGTGGGAGAGAAAAGGCTTGGGTTTGGGCCGAATTTGATTCAGTTTAGGCTTGATTTTTGGTCTAATTTAGGCTTAGGTTTAGGACTTAAAGTTTGTAAATGCTTGGCTCCAAAAAATTGCTATATAAGGAATTGAAAATGGTTTAAACAAAATAGACACTACATCAAATACTATAAACTTATATTAATTTACACTAACACATCATATTTCATTAACTAATTATTCACTAAAATTTCTATGTTTCAAGCAAACATAACAAATATTAATTTTACACTAACTCATTAAATTCTCATCTACTAAACTCTTAACAAAATTCATAATTTAATTAAATCAACATATATATTCAATTAATTATGTATTGAAATTCTTGGTTATTATAAGTGACTCCAAATTTTTTATAAAATTTCATATATCTTTTAATTCCTAGTTAAGGGTTTATATTAAATGGGTTATGGTTTGCGTTGATGATTCATTATAGATTATATGTCTACTTAAGTTGAGCTCATTATGCTAACAAGCCGAGTTAACCTGATAGGCCTAAACTCCATTGACGAATCTTGCTAATGGATGATCTAACCCTAAGATATGCCTTGATGAGTTGCCCAGTCGCCTCTAACCCACTAGTCACTCAGCATAAAGTCACTTGATTGGTGTTAACCTATGCTTAGTGGAGACGTGGCCACTCCCTAAGATCCCCACTACTACCTCTCATCGACCACTTGCTTACTACGACCATAACTATCTGGTCAATCACCTGTAAAGACTTATCCATCTCTCTGAATATAGGTAATGTAGTACTCAATCCTTCTCTCTTATCTAAATTATAGGCTGATCATGGCAAATAATAACTTAAGCATCAAAGTGACCATGCTAGGCCTATGCTTAATGTGTCACTAGCTTGTTTCTTATTTTGCAAGCCTTGTATCCAACTCTAATTTAACCTTAGATCCCTAAAGTCTAACCTCTATCAAATCCAGCAAGCGATAGTTTGACATTAATTGAGTTAAAAGAAATTAAATTAGAAATGAGAAATACAAGCTTGACCTAAAGATGATAATTTTGTTAAAAAGATTGGGTATTGAAAATAAAAAGTAGTAGTAGGAGTGATAATTAATGATACTTTTTTTATTTTTTTATTTTTTGCAAAAGGAGATTGGTATCTTCTTTGTTTTCCATTTATTGTACTAGCTAATGGCAAGACATGCGATCGAGCAAAATATTTCACATTAGTATTACTTTCTTTAAAGTTAGCATAGACAAATATCAATGTTGTTTTGCGTTATTAATATTTTGAGATGTTTCACAATTCATAATCGATGAATTTTGTATTATTGTTAGACACGCGGGTGCTTCCTCTGCTAATATTACAATAAGTAGATGTAACTTATCCAAATCCAAAATAGAACAAGGTAAAAAATTTATAAAATCATGTGTTGTGATAAATTTATATTAGTGAGCCGTCAAATTACACGTGTTTGCGGCTTTGACACCCACCATAGCTTTTGTGCTCTAAGGCAAAATGAATTACGTGAAAAGCAACTCAAGAAATCAAACGTCCTGAGAGGCCCTGTGTCATTTTTTGTTACTTGAGCAGCATAAGAATATTTTGTAATCTGCACATTCCTCTGCGAATGATTTTTAATATATGTATAGTATTTATTATAAAACAAACATAAAACATATCTTATAAAACATTCCCCTTCCAATTATAATAACCAAAAAAAAAAAAAAAAAACTTCACATTACTCTGATTTCTGATAGTTAATATTGTTCTATCTTGGACTTGTTAATACGTGTAAAGCATTTGTTCCAAGTCTTTCCTCCAATTCTGTTGGATGTACTTTTCAATTGGCTTATTCATTTATGGATACATAATGAGATAGAAAATAGCAACTAATTTTGCAGCGAATAAGGTGGAAAAAAGAATACGAAAGTCAAATAATCATCCGCATAATTTAGAGCTCGATAGAATATACCATACGATCACGATGTGTGTGGTTATAAGTTGCTTACAAGCAACTTGTCTGGCTTGCATTGGCTTTGACCCGAAGCAATGGACCCAAATAAATGATAGGATCAGCCCATGTCCTGCAACTTGCTAGTTTGGTCTATGTTTATCTCAATTGCCAACAACGTTGGCCACGACCTTTTCTAGTTTCTAATTTAGCTTTTGGAACCTTGAGTAGAGCTTGACTGGAAAATAAAAAAGTAAATTTTATGTTTTTAGTATTTACCTATTTTTCATTTGAGTTTTCAATATATATTTTCCCTTTTCCTTTTTGGCTATCTTGGTATGCATTAATTTTCATTTGGCCTTGGACAGTTGGCCAAGATGGTTAAGATATGCATAATTTGTTTGCCATACCTTCACTTACTTTTAATTATTTTTTTAATTTTTTATTGCATTATTTTATTAAATGTATTTGATATTATATTTCATTATATTATGTAAATATATAAATATGTGGTTTAATTGGCTGCAATTATACACTTCAGAATCTAAGTTTTCCTTAGATTATCTTGAAGCTTAGGGAGGCTTTCAATTACTTTCAATTTATTTTAGATAATATTTTAGCAAACTAATAAATGAAAGGAGTTGACACAAGCGAATAAATTATCAACCAAAATAAAATCTAACACTAGCGAAAAATGGAAATATAGGTATGAAAATTTGAGGCGAGTCTCGCCTCAATGCATTTTCACCTATTCCATTCAGCCAAAGAGGCGACACACCGCTTACTAGGATAGAGAGGTGAGACTTACCTCACATAATCCCTAAAAAAAGGAAGGCATCTATCGCCTCTATAAAGACCTGACCCTCTAAATCCCGAGATTTAGAGTACCGAGTCCCCAACCACATATAACATTTTCACATTTTATATAAGATTATCCTAAAACTAACAATTTATGAAAATTATTTGATCAAAACTACTAAAACTTTATAAAGAAATTTTAACAAAACAAGATTGCTAATAAAAGCAATCTATACATACATTTACACCATATGTACACTATTTAGTGTCAATACAAGACACTACCAAAATTACAAGTTTTCTTGAAGCAAAAAGAACCCTAGGAGATCTTAAGATCTTTACATCTTAGGCTTATCTATCAAGCCTTCTATACAAAAACTTTTCCTTTAACAAAAGCTCCTCCAAAAATCTAGGGTTTCAAGTCCTATTCATCCCACTCATCCATGAATTTCTCAAAGTTTGACCCGTAACCCAAATCATCATAAAACTCGTCTCCATTACCTACAAAGCAGCAAAAGTGAGCCAAAGGCCCAGTACACAATAACAAAATGCAAGAACAAGTTATCAAGCCAAACTTAAATAAAATGGAATGCATCAATAGACAAGTGATTATCTTATTAAGTTTTCTTTTACCAAACAGCAGGAGGGTATTCAAACCCCGGAATCACGTTTTGAGAATTTAGGGATCCTAAGTAACAGCAGCTGCTCAGGAGGTTGATATAAGCAGTCCGAATACTTATATCTCTTATGTCTATTTCATAAAGAAAATAGCTTCATTTAGGGTTTAAAAGTTGTTGCTTGACTCTACTTAAACTCAGTCCATAACATGAGCCTAGTTCACAAGTTCCCATAAACTTTGAACTAAACCATGTTATTTCCCCCTAAGTTTAAGTAAACGTTACTCAGATACTATTTCCCCTATTGGCTACCCACTTAACCAAAAAGAATCGCTATTGCATCATAGCGTACCATTTCATCATGGTAAAGTCATTGCATCATGACTTGGTTAAGTGCCTAACTAACATGTCATTGTATCATGATAGGTTTGCTGCTCCTCGGACCAGATTAAACAGCGTAATAGACATCTAGTTCATCAAAACATTAAGCCAAATCAAATTAAATCAAATTAGGAATGCCTAGTCCTAACAAACATCAAACAAGCTATTGCATACCTAAACCCGATAGTATATCACTATAGTCACTCGGCGAGGAACTAACCGAAGAACCTTTAACTGAAATAGGAATATCAAAATAATCAATAATTGATTATAGATTTCATATCCATATATATATTTATATCACAATCCTAGATTAATTATACAAGGGGATTCATTAAACTTTGCATAAAGTTTTAATATTTAATTCATGCATAAAACATGTTTATCTAGCTTATATATTCATTAGGAGATCATATATGAAGTAAAGATTAAAAATTGAAGAAGTTTGAATTTGAAAAACTCAGGGGATACGCAGCTTTCCTACGCTTGCAAAATTTGAATGAACGCCGACAGCGTGGGAAATATACGCCGGCGGCGTTTCACTTCAGCATTTAAATATTTAGTTCTATTCCACTTTAACACTGCCCCATACACTGGCAACTTTGAAGCTCTAATGGTCGGCGTACATTTTGAAAAACAAACGCTGGCAAAATTTTCTTGCAAAAGCCAGCGGTGTTCAAAGCGGCTTTAAAAAAATCAATTCTATTTACTTCCAACCCCGCCTCTATGCCGGCGGCGTTAAAATGCCAGATGCCGACGTACGTTCAAAACAGACCTATTCGAATAGAACTCATTTCCCCTGTTTTTCACTTTGTAAATTTCTAACCTATAAGACTTTTAATCCTTCTTCAATTTCATTTTTAGCTTCATATACTAACTCCTATCTACACTAATCAATCCTAGCAACTTAGAACATTAAATCAACACACTTAATCACTTCAAATCCCATTTCCAATCATCCTCAACTTTAACTACTCAAATTATCCTTATTCCTTCCCAACACTCCATATAACTACCACAACACATAAACAAATTCACACAATAACAAAACACAATCCAAACTAATTTCAATGCGTGACCAAGCAACTTATATGACATTAAACTCATTCTATCTAAGATCTTACATAGATACTATAAGAAATGAAAATAAAACAAAAGCTATACTTATATTAACTCACATGAGTAAGCTTTGTCTTGGAGAGAATTTTGATTCACAAAGCTTGGTGTTATCTTTGGTTTGGGGCTTGGAATTTGGAGTGAAAGAAGAAGAGAAAAGGAAAGAAAGAAAATGAAAATTTGGATGAAATGAGAGGGCTGCCAAAAGAGAGCTTAATTAAGCAAATTTTATACTTAATCTTATCTTAAGTTTGACTTTTAAGGCTTATTAGACTTTAGGTTGAATTTGGGTTAATTAGGGGCTCACTTGAGTTTAATTTAGGCATGAATATTGGCTTAATTAAGGGAAATTTCTGTCAACTATTCCTTAAGCAAATCCAAAGTTGATTTTATAGATTTAAACATAACTTAACATATTAATGTATAAAAGACACAATTATTAACTATACTATACACACATTAATATATATAAACCAATGACATTGATTTCATTACATATGCAAAATAACACATATGAAATGTTCAACTTATACTAACTTAGACACATTTATACTATTACCCACTTATCTACTCAAATGTTAATATTACCAAACACAACTCTCATAAATCAATATGCTCATTTAGTTCAATAATTAAGATAAATAAACATATACATGGAAGTTAAATAGAACTTAAATTTAGATCATTTCAGCCTCTTCCACATTTCCCCCCTTTCTCTGCAAGTTCTACACTCACCCTTATCTCTCGTAATTTTTTTCTTTTATTTATTTAATTATTAAATAATAATGTATTTTATTTTTATTTTTTTGTAAAGGCTTTTGATGAACGTGTATTTATACACTCTCAACAGCAAGGTTGGTAAAAAATAATTATTATTTTATATGCCATAAGATATGTTTGTAGTTTTAATATATAATTGGAAATGTTTAATATATAAACATACGCACATAATCTTGTTTGTTTATTATTTTTATTTTATTTGCTTAGATATTAATATTTAATATATGTTACATATAGTTAAAATAATTCTTTGTGATGCAATAGTTTATCCACTTTTTACATGATGTGATTGATACATACATGTTTGCATGCATATTTTTATATGCAATATGCCTTGCATTTATATAGGAATATACAATGTCCCACTATATTTTTGTAGCAAATTAAAGCATAGTGTTAGGTGATTACTATTTACTTCACTACGTACTGATATTACAATAAGTTAGAGCTTTTAATGCATTATTATACAAGGCGAAAAACATAGGTGAAAAAAAAAGTAATAAATTGAAATGAAATGGATCAGTAGACTTTAATGTAGGATGTTAGAATGAATTTAGCACATTACGCTTGACTTAATATCACCTAAATATAGAAATGAGGTTAGAGATTTTTTACAAGCTACAGTGCACCACAAAAGGGCAAATGGACTGATAAGATGTCCATGTAAAGACTGTCTTAACATGATGAGGCAGTTTATTTAGATTATAGAGTTTCATCTCCTAACGAGGGGAATGACTTGGACCTACTTAAGGTAAACTTATTATGGTGAGGAGACGTATGATGAAGACGAAGTCCCTCATAATGTGGTCGATGGGAATCAGAGTATTTCAGATGAAAGCCAAACTTTTGAAGACCAAGTTGATTGTCGAATGTTGGAGGATTTAGCCACTAATATGAGTGATCCTGAGGATGAAGAAACCGATAATGGAGATGAAAACCCTAAAAAAACCTTGTTGTTCTTATCTTTGTAAACCTAATTATCTTGTCAGTAATTTAGGAATTACTAACCTTAGATTTAATAGCAAGGGTGTTTAACTCTTTTCCCCATACATTTCAATTGATACTTTTTACAGTTTTAAAGCTATTGTTCCTATTTTTACAATTTGATTCCATAATTTAGATAGCTAAGTTTATATAATAAATCATAACTCTTTTTTTTTTTTAATTTCTAAACTGATCTGCCCAAATTATTGTGCAACCTTCTTCTTTTCCTTTCTCTTATTTTAGCAAACAGGTTTTTATTCGAGTAAATAGTGGAATAGGACATAAGATTTTATTTATGAGTTTACAATAAGATTTGTGTGAGTTCCACTTTGGAAATGTTTTTTATTCAATTTACTTTCAAATTATTTGGCCTTCTGTTTTCAGTAATGTGTACCAGTATCATTAATATAGTTTCCTAATTTGTTAGCTCTTTAGTTAATTTGCCTATTTGATATGGATACTCATTTTGTTATATGGTCCGGATATCTAATTAGAGATACAACTGTAACTATTATCTACATGGTAATTCAATTATTGTTTGCTTCTTGACTAACGTAAAACTAGTGGCAGCAAACTAGCATTATATCTTTTACTTAATTTACCCATAATTTTTTTACTGGTTGACTTCATAGGAGTTCATGGGAGTATTTATTCTTCTCCTACGAAGTTAATAGCGGGTTTGGTTTGTGCAATAGTTCTTCAATGTATTTCCTACTGCCATCAAATCAGTAATTGCAATTTCTTCATGTGACATTCCTTATTCCCTTTTAACATATTTTACTAGATCTTGTTGTAAGACTTCAACCCATTATTAATTAAAAAATTGTATATTAGGACTTTTAAATATATTCCTAGTCTATTATCAATACCATTTAGTGCAACCAAAGACAATTTCTTTGTTATTGTTTTCACTAATCCTTGACAATTTAGAGGAAGCCAGCTGCGTCTCTCTAATTTATTTACATAGATAATTTCACAAAGATTTGAAAAATATGTGTTAAGAGACATATCACTTTATACAAAGAATGTCACTTCATTGATAAAAGCTTTACAACGTATTGGCGGGATAAAGACACATCAAGTACTTGTAATTTCAATTTTTGGTAATTTAATGTTTAAATTCTTATGTTTAGTGATTTAATGCTTATTTTCTTTTCATTTAGTTTCAATTTAGGATCTCCGTATTATTTTTTTTATTTTAATATCTATATTTTAATTTTAAATTTCAATTTAGTATTTGTACTATGGCAAATTCTGTTTTTCCTACACTCAATTGATATATTTTTCTCAAAACTCTTTCTTTCTCTTAGTGACAATTACAATTTAGGCTTATTAGTAGTTGATTAGTATATTCTCCCAATTTGATTGCCTTGATCATCAATTATACATCTAGCGCAAAAACAACTAATGCTGCTAAGTTTTCTCCTCCCACTTCGATGCCAGCATCAACTTCCTAATCACGTAAGCTTGCTCATCATCATCATAGTATTCATCAGCCCCATTAGGTTCATAGTGAATTTGACCCTATCCATCTCTCTCAAATATGTTTATGTTAATTCCTCTTCTATTGGGGCACTTGTTAGATCGATGTCCTGACTGGTTATAATGATAACACTTCCCCTATATTGGCTTTGCATGGGGATTGTTCTATTTTGGCATGTCCTTTGTCTCAACTGGTTTCCTACCCATTGCTTTATCTTTCTTCTTATCATTAACTCCTCATTATATCTCTAAGGTGGTTTTACCCTTCTCAACAACAAATCTACTCGAACTTTTAGCCGTAAATCTCCTTCTACTACCATCAAATCAACTGCTCGTCTCTTGCAACATCAATTCTGGTTTAAGAGCCATGTTCTTAACCTCATTCAAATTCCGTAGAACATGAACTCTGATTTTATCTCGAGTCAACAGTTTTTACCCATCCAGGTATCTAGCCACTTGGTGACCTTACTCTCCCTCAGTTCATTCCTCTCTGTTTGCTGCATGAATCCTGTGGTATATTCATGTAAGGTCCTGTGCCCTTGGCGGCACTATAGATATTGCTGAAAGAGGATCAGCTCATAATTAGGAGGTAGGAAATCCCACTACAAAAACTATTTCATCCTATACCAGGTTCTCACCAGTTATCTACCCTCACAGTATCTCCTGTTTGGAGCCTCTCCCACTAGGCTAATGTATCCCCGTTCATCTAGTATGCCACCAACTTTACCTTCCTTTCTCTGGGATCTCCATATATTCGAAGAACCTATCAATTTATGCTATCCAATCAAGGAAATCTTCAATGTTTAAGTTCCCATCAAAACTAGGAATATTAAATTCAAGCTTGAATTCTTTGCTGTCTCTAATTTGTTTCTCTTGTATCTAACACTTCCAACCATCTCTTCTACATGACTATTCCTCTTCAAACAACATCATCTTCCTCATCAAAATCATCTTCATACATATGTAACCCATGATTTGCAACTACAAGTTTGACAGTAGAATCACCATGCACATGCTCTACCCTTAGTTGGATCTATCACCATTCCTGTCTATGTAGGCATTGGATCCCATCGCATCGAAACACTCGATTAGCTCCTTAAAGATTGTTTAAAATACCGAAATCTCTTATCTATGTTATCTAACATCACCCTTTGAGTTGTACTTCGGTTTACAGGGCTTCCATATCCTAAGCAACATCCAAAACATGACGGCCACCTGAATTGCTGTCTCCTAACATCAATGCAAGAATTTCCCGCTCATATACCAAACTGATGCAGCGAGTAAATTAACAAATGAGATCAATCAATAATTAATCTTAGAAACTAAAATGAAATTGAGGAAAATCTTTACTTAAGGAATACTGGAATATTATTATGTGATAAAAGTTGTTTTGCAATAAGAAAAGGATGGTTATGTATCATCCCTAAAGAAATCCTAAGCATCCAAAATAGAAAAATTGGAACCAAAACTTTAAGGATCATTTTGGACCCTAAACTAAGGTTTTTAGGTTTGAAAACTACTTTGTTGCAAGATTTATAGATCTTTTAAAGCGCTTCACATGCATATATATTAATAAGAAAATAAAGTTGTATGCTAAAATTTATGGCTTCTGGAAGATGAGCTACGTATTAATTTCTTCTTGAGGTTTTTGGATTTGTCCAATTTATTCAGGAACTGGCTCGCAATCTCCTCTATATAAGATTTATTTTGCTTATAGAGTATGGTGAATGGTGTTTTAGTTGACTTAAAATTGCCATTGATTAACGACCCGAGGCTTCATAGTGGCATGGGTTAATGGAATTAACTTGAGGACCCATCAAACATGTTTAAAACCATGTGAACACATGCTTCAATTTCCTGGTCATATCTTTTAAGGGGAATGCTTCTATCCTTATTCACAAAAAAATTATTGCTAATCACTTCATTCTAACTGGTTTGTCAAGCATAAAACTTGATAAGTTGATTTACATTTTCCTCGTATTCCATTTGTGAGCCAGGTTTTTCTTTTGAAGCATTTATGGTCCAATTGAAATTTCAACAATTATTATTAATAAGATAAAGCCCACAAAGATGTTGGTTTAAGTAATACATAATGACAAAAATGCATTTCGGATCCATGTAGTCAGCATTGTTAATAGCTGGAAACTCTTGATGCAGTTGCTCTGACATTCTGGCATCCACAAAGGTAGCTACTGACTAGGTGGGAGCTAAATCAAGCTGATTCTTGCTCCATTGAGGTCTCGACATGGTCAATAGTTGAGGTTCTAGATTGTGATGTCGATTGTGGGTCTTTGTTCAATTAATGATCAAGTGTTTATGAAAAGCCGAAAGGAAAAGAGATTATCCAAGTTTTTCCCACAAGCAGCATAAAAAATGTTGCAAATGCTAATCTTACTGATAGAACTAGGCCGTTACAATCACAAAAAATGGTTAGTGGAATGCAAGAGAGTTGTTTGGTGTGGTCACTTCGATGTTTAAGTTACTCCTTGTGTCACTTAGAAGGTTCAAAGATAAATACCAAAGGGAGCAGTGATTGGACAAAAGAGACTCTATCTTTCGCTCGTGGAGGGAAAGGCTATTTATGGTTCATGGACATATCAAAATGAAGCCGACTGAATCTTTTTTGTGAGAGCAGATCTTATTTTGGCAGCTGACCTTGCATCGAGGTGAAGGATTCATTTGGTACCTGAGGTAAAGGAACTACTATTGCATGGAATGTGGAAGAATTGCTGATGTCCCACCCTTCCCCCCCAAACCCACCCCCGGGGTCTCATAACGAGACAAACATTATATGGCGATTGTATGGAAATAGCTCATCAATGAGCTCAAGACCTATCCGAGCTGAGCTAGTCGTGGAAGTTGTCGAGGTCGAGGTGAGTACTAGGTAAAGCCTCTTTGTAGATCAAGATCTGAGGTGTTTTTTAATAAATATCCTTGTCGAGCTGGTTAAATTGTTGGTTTTCTAGGGCTTTCTTAGGTGCTTTGACTCATGTAGGATTGTAGTAGGCTGAGTAGGCTATAGCCTATATTCTACCATCAACAATCATTATTGCATTTAAAGGGCAATGTCAAGAATAAACTCTAAAATTTTCATATCCATGAGAGGTGGTTGTTACCTACAATGCATTTTAATCATACATAGTCCCCCTTCTTTTATGGCATTTTAGTTAATCTATAAGTGAAACATAGTAATTATTTTTCTCCTGCAAATTTATTTTCATGTATGATGGGTAAAATTGATAGTACATAGAGTTACTAGTATAGTGATACAAGGAGTTGTAATTAATTTATTAGAATTTTCATGCTCCCATAGTGGAATCAACCCACTTATCTTTCTACACTTAAAATGATAATAGCAATTAATGAAATAGGCATTTTAATGATCCTATCATGAGTGTGTATAATTTTAAGCCATTCAATAGCAAATGACATTGTGGTCTAGCGGGATCTCTCTTGATCCCTCATATGAAAGGTCTCATAATAACTTATAAGCTAGTCCCATGGTATAATTGGCAGGTCATAGAATCTTCCTGAGTTTATGGAATAAGAAAAATAACCTTCTTTTAGTTTTTTTTTTCCCTCTCTTTTAAATATATTTCTATATTTATCCATAAAAGTCTACCCAAGATCAAATTTTCTAATTAAGATGAGGACAAGTTAGTAAGTTTAGATATATACTTGATTTAGGTAAGCCAATAGCCTATCTTTTTCCCAGTGCATGAGTATTTATTTTTCTCCACAAAGTAAATGTATTTAATTTATGTAATAGTTATTCTAATGCCATTAAATTAGTAATTGCATTTTCTTCACTTGACCATACAAGTAGCCAATCCTTATCCCTTTTTAACATATTTTATCAGATCTAGTCATAAGACCTTAACCCATCATGAATTAGAAAGTGGTATATTAGTACTTCTAATATATTATGATCCATTATTAATATCATTAAGCGCAACCAAACACAATTCTCATTTTTTGTCCACTCCATTTTACAAATTAAAGTTTAAATCCTTGATAATTAGAGGAAGAAAGCTCCATTCTTCTAATTTATTTTACATATATAATTACACAAAGATTTGTAAATTAATTATGTGTTAAGAGACATTATTTTTATACATAGAATGTAACTTCATTGACAAAGGCTTTTTAATCAATTGGCAAGATAAAATCACATGAAGTGTTTGTAATTTGAATTCTTATCAATCTAATCTCGAAACTTTTTATTTAGAGATCTAGTGTTTTTCCTTATTTAGTTCTAATTTGGTGTCTCTTTTTTACATTGTTTTTTTTTCATTTTAATATTTGTATATTAATTTTAATTGCATTTTTTGTGTTCATACTTTAATTTTAGTACATTTTAGTGTCTATTCATTGATTAATTTGAGGAAAAGTTCATTTTTAGCTTTGACATTTTAATGTATTTCTATATGAGTCATAAATCGTGTCCTTAACGTTTGTAAATTTTTTTTTAAAAAAACTTTTATTAATGCAGTTACATTTTTATAAAATTTTGATATGTAGTGTTTTGATTAGTTCAAAATGTGTAATATCCAAAAATTTTCCTAACCTAAGTTATGAATATTAGTTGATTTTTGAATTTTAATTTAAATTTAAGTTAGAAATTTAATATAGATAGTTTAATTAAATAAATCAAGTAAACTATAGGGAGTGATTAGGTAAATTGACATAATCATATTAGTAAATAGGTTTAACTGAAATTAGAAATTTCAAATACCTTAATTACCTATTTCAATGAATCAAATTACTCAATTCCTTTCAACCCTTGAATTAAACTCAATTTCTTAAGTTCAATCACTTAAACCCTTGAATATCTAGTTATTTATGTTTAAATTTCAATTTCTTAATCCCCAAAAAATTCTAAATCAAAATATTTGATCATAAATATCAATTCCTAATTCCTAAATTCCCTTATCTCTTTCTAATCATTTCAAATTCCTAAAGCCCATCATCTAAGAAGCCCAACCCAATCTTAAGCTTAAGCCCAAGACTAAATATAATTTCCTTACAGAGCCCTAATCCCTCATCCCTTCATTTCCTTTTCTTTTCATTTTTAGTTGCCCCTCTCTTTCTCTAAGTCTCTCTTCATTTCTCTCTTCAACACTTCTAAATTTCAACTTAAAAACTTTACCAATAACCAAAGACATAGGATCTTAGGTGAAATTGAAGATAGAAAACAAGATTAAAGTTAGAAACTTAGCTTAAAGAAGCTCTATCAAACTCAGGAAGTAGTAGTAATAAAGATTTAATTGCTTATGTTTGTTAAAAAAGTAAGTTAATTGATTTCTTTAAATTGATTATTATGAATATATGATTTTAATGAAATTAGAGTTAAATGGATGTAGAAGTTTTATAATATTGATATACTAAAGATATAT
The DNA here is from genome assembly GCA_024138025.1 of Combretum micranthum. NCBI lineage: Eukaryota > Viridiplantae > Streptophyta > Magnoliopsida > Myrtales > Combretaceae > Combretum > Combretum micranthum. The sequence goes on along the minus strand of JAMXBD010002186.1, from coordinate 182,914 downwards.
AAACATACATGTTGAAATAGAAATATGTATATGCATGTGTATTCCAAGTGTTTGAAGAAATGTTTTGAGAAAATATGATAAAGGGATGTGTATGAAAGTGCTATAGGATCAAGAATATGAGTTAGTATGATGATTTTGAGATGCTTTTGTTGGAATCAAGATGCAATTAATTACCTAAGTAAGTTAGAATTTGGAAGTTGGAAAAATAATTAATGTTAAAAACTAGCAAAGAGCATTCATCACAAGCATGATTATTCCCATGAAAACTTCAGATTTTCAACTTTAAAGATGGTCGTAGGCGTGATGAATTTTGTGTTGTAAAATTAAGATGATAATGGATATAATGCATCTCGCGATGATGATCACGAGCGTTATCAAGAGCTTGATCACCTCTGTTTCTTTTTATGTGCAATTTAAGACATCTTCATCACAAGCATAATATGACACATGATGAGTATCACGACTTCCATAATGGGCATGATTCATCCCTAACTTAAAAAATAGAAAATAACAAATAAAATAAATAATAAATAATATAAATTGGTACTTGTATAATTAGGAATGAGTTAAGTTTATACTTATATTAAATGTATTTTGAATTATAGAGTGTATTAATAGACTTAATAACCAATTAGATTTAACATGGCTTTTAAATATAAAATAGACTTAGTTAATAGATCTAATTTTAACTTGACTTAATGGACTTTATTGAGCTAAATTGAACTTAATTTGTTAATTCTATTCAACCTAGCTAAATTAAGTTAATATAATCTTATTACCTAATATGGGCATAGTACATTCTTCAGAGACTAACAAGTTGTATTTATTCATTTATCAAACTAGTGAACTCTTATAAGACCATAATGACTAGTCAATGACTTAGATATAATATAATTGTAAAAAGTTAGTGTAACAGCCCGTAACTTTGTCCACCGAGACACTATCTGCATTAGCCATAGGTCGCATGGTTTTTATCTTTTGGTGCTAGCACTTCCTTGGAGGTCCCCCATCATGGGATTGCTCTACCCAAATCACACTTAACTTTGGAGTTCTGACGAACTCTAAGCCATTATACCAAAAGGCACCTCAATGATTAAGATTCTACCATCTATATTTGAAAGGAATCATAGTTAGACTAGACCATGAATAATAAGAGAAGTGTGTTGTCTCAAATGTATGTTTGCTAAAAAAAAAAGAGTATTTCATATATATTGATAATTTATTTAATTACTTATATAAATTGATTTCTTGGATAGATACATGGTAACTTCTGACTTACCCTTAGACCTATCTTTTGTTTATTCATAGTACAAATAATATACTTGGTATGTAGTAACTTATGTATTGTGTATTAATATAGGAACCCTAACTTTATTAATATTTAAAGATGACTTAATCATTGGTTGATGATTGTGCATATTTGTTTAATCCAGTTAAAGGAGCAACAATGTTGCTAGGCAATGCCAGCATGATAGTTAGGTGCTTAGACTATCCTCTATCATTGTTAATGATAACTCATAGGTGGCTTAGTAGATAGCTAATAAGGGAAACAGTATTAGGATAGTGTTTATTTATGCTAAGCGAGAAGTAGCATTGTTTAGTTAACATTTATGGGACCGGTTAAACTAAATGATATTATGGATTAAGATAAGTAAAGATGTGTAACGACTGTGAATCCTAAACAAAGCTATTATTGTAGATGTTCCTATAGGAGATATAAGTATTCATGCTTCTTATATCAACTCCTTGAGCAAGTGTTGCTACTAAAAACCCCCATATTCCCATGCTGAGTTGCCGAAGGGTGAGTACTTTATTGTTGTTTTGCTATTCTTTAATTAAATATAAATTGTTAGATGATGTATTGCTTTTAGGATAAGTACGTGTGCCCATCTTGGGTGTGTTTGAGTTACCATCGTATTGAGCTTCGGCTCATTTTTTTTTTCAGGTGTTGATTTAGATGCTGTTAAATAATTTGGGCATAGGGTGACTCTTAAAGAATTTGTTGATGAGTGAAACAAATAGGATCGTTGGATTTGATTTATTTTGTCTTAGATCTTGTTTATTATCTTTTGAACTTGTATTTCTTTAAGGGTCTATTTGTGGAGCCCATGGTTTGTAACTAATTTTTGAAGCTTTATTTTACCATCATGATATAAGGTACTCCTTATTTTGATTTACCTAGTGGTATGGTTTTATTAGTAAATGATGGTTTACTTATAAGAGTAGCTTTTGAAATATATTCTTAAAAGTTAATTTTACCGCTACAAAACTAGTTGTTTCTAGAATTTAACTATATGATTTCATTAGTTAAAGTTGGTTAGCAAATGGTCACGATAAATAAGTCTTTCATGTTAGTCTTAACATATAATGAATAAGTATTATACGTGGCGGCTGGGCATATCTTAACCCTAATTTGGGGCATGATAATGTGCCCTGTAGTGTTAGAGTCAACAATTCTCCACTCCACCTTTGTTCCTAGATTAGCCTCCTGAATGGCATTTAATAGACATGGGAGCTCTGCATATGATTCCCCCTACATGCCATACACCTACTCAATAGCCTTGGGCTTCACCTGACGAATTCTCTTAAGATGGACCATGTACCTAAACTTCTTTAAGATGATTATTTGGAGGTCCTTCACTGTCATCTCTAGGGAATTATGAATATCCATTATAATGCACATGGACATGTCAGTGGAGTCCAACTACGAATGATCCTGTCTAGTGGTTCCATCTAAAAAAATGTGAGGGCCCTCATAATTTGTGATGTCAAACCAGCCTTATGTTTCTTATAACATGCTTTGAGTCTCCAGTTACATCCCTTGATGTGAGCATTAGTACATTTAACTACCTATGACCTTAGGTATGAGTCTACTACCTGAAAATTTGTAATGCTTCGATATATGTCACATCTTAACAGCCTGTATAAGATGATCTTTACTCTTGAACTGCATTCCAAGCTTGAATTCATCGCTAAAGCTCCAATTTTTTGCACACATTTCTTTCTCATCATCAAATGTAGCATAGTCACTACTTACATCTATAGTGAAAAATGGTAATGGCTCTGAGCTCCCTACTACGTCAACATTTGTAAGAGCTACAAAACGGTACCACTCATTACCCTTATGTGGTATATGGGAAGTAGTTACCTACTGAGGCAAACCTATCACCCATTCATTTTGATCTTCATCATAGTCGTCACTAGATTCACTTACAAATGAGTCTTGCATCGCATCAATATCATGCCTGCTATTCTAATGCTGTGAACCCATTTCAAAGTTACCCATCTTGACCTGACTGCTAACTATTGTCCCGGTAGGATTGGCGTCTACATCTCTTAGCCCTTGGCTACCAACATTTCCATGAATGTCAATGTCTCTCTTAGGTCTATGTGACAACTCCTTTTCAAATATGACCACCACTAAACCTTCTATGTACACCAACATTTCACAAGCTGCATCATCATCAATCACTGGGATCAAATAATAACGTAGTATATTATCTCTAATAGTTACCCTATGGTACAACTTAACCTAATGTGTTGACCTATTTATCTTAAGTCGACTACAAATTATGACTAAGATTTACTCATATGTAGAGTTCCTAGACACACTAACCACATCAACCAACCGCTTATCATAACCAAAACCATCATTTCCTTCGACAATCTTGCCATGAGCATATAGCGCAAACTTGGTCTTGAGCATTTCCCCTCTATCTTACCAACTCATAAAAATATGGTTTGAATGCATGAAATGTGATCATCTAACATATTGAAGGTACAAACAGTATCAACTTTTTAATGTGATCATCAACAATATGGCCATAAAAAATACAACATTAGAAATTAAAATTAACAATGTATCATCTTTTGGAAGGTGAAACAGGTAGTAAATCTATAATTCAGTAGTACCCTTTAATAAATAATTATTGCTTTATTATTCAAAATGATTTGATTCTTTTATTACATTTAAGAAGAAAACTTAAAATTGATATGGTGTAAGACATATAATAACATATGATTTCATAATTTCATTCCTATCAAAATTGTAGCATATAAAGTACTACTCTAGAGACTACTCATATAACAAATAACATAGAATGTCACTTTAAATTTTGAATTTAACATCCATAAGTAGAGCTGTGCAAACGGGTAATGGCCCATGGGCTAGCCCATTTACCCGTTCAAAAAAAATGGGTTAGGGCTAGCATTTTTTAGCCCTTTAAAAGCGGGCCAAAAAAGCCTAGCCCATTTAACCCGAAGGCCAAAGAGGGCTGGCCCACTAACTAAATAAAAAATTAAAAATTAAAAATATTGAAAAAAATTCAAAACAAAAAAAATAAAACTAACAAATTGAATCTGGAAAAAAAAAATATTGAAACAAAATTTTTAATTGTTATCTTTTTTCTGTTTTCACGGTAACACACACTATGACATTAACGATACTAGAGTCTGGACTCTGGAGTGCACACTTTTCCTATATGTTTTTATTTACCCAATTTTCCTTTATTTTTAATTGTCGATACAGTAAGACAAATTTCCTTTATTTTTACCTTTAATTACATTTCCTTGTAAGTTGTAACCAAAGAAGAAGAGCTCAATATAAACACAATCATCAACCAGTACATAATTATTTTTTTGACATTGATAAATACTAAGATGCGGCAAACACCAACAAATATTTTACTTGTACTTATAATGGTGCATATGGTAATAACTAATAAGGATTTTAAGATCAAGGTTAAAACGTCAACTAGAAATAAAAAAAAATGAAAATAAGAGGGCCGACCCATTTAACCTGCGGGCCAAAGAGGGTCGGGCTAGGGTTAAGAAATTATGGCCCGTTTATTAAACGAGCTAAGATTTCTTGGCCCGTTTAGCCTACGGGCCAAAATAAGCCGACTTCGGCCCGACCTATTAGCCCTTTTGCCCATCTCTATCCACAAGTACACTCATCATGAAAAAATCTACATCGCAACTTCAATAATTGTGAAAAATTAATGTGACAAGATCAAGCAACTTGAAATTTGCACATCTCAACTAATTTCAAAGTTAATTAGTTGCAATCAACACAAATCAATACTTCTTTGATGCTATAAGATCGAAATTAATTGAGAAAAAAAAAAAGCTAATTTCATCAAAGCTTGCACTGGGATTGAATGAAATTAGGGTTAAGGTTTCAGATTTAAAAAATTTAGGATTTTTGTAATTTAAATGGGGAAGAAGAAGAAGAAGGCAGGAAAATATGACCCTATCAACCTCTTCTCTCTCTCTCATGTTTTATTATCTTATCTATGTGTCTAATCCATGATTTCCCTAGGATATTAAGTATATTTTAGTGCTTATTTAGAGAATTTATTTAAGAATTGGTACTTAATTACTATTTATATTCATTTTAGATGATTTTGGAACAAAGTTAATAGCAATTATTTGATTTGGAGCAGAGAACCAAGTCAATTTTGGATGATCACAGGGCTTATATGAAGTAACAGGCTCTATATAAAGATCAAATGCCCATCATGCCTATTACAATGGAGAAATGAGGCTTAGAGACCATAATAGGCATGATCACAAGCGTTATGATGGATAACTTGAAGATCAATGATGATCGCTGGGCCTATTACCCCCATGATCAGACCGAAGTATAGAGATTAGAGACCATCACGGGCTCAATAACAGACATGATGGCATGTTGATGAAGAAAGAAAACATGGTGACCTGCAATAAGAGGTGTGATGGTGGAAATTTTTTGATCGGAGACGATCACACCTTTCATCACCTCCGTGATGAGGGGAGTGATCAGCTTTGTTTTGTGATTTTTAAAGATTCGAACTAATGTTTGTATGGGACACATATATGAAACTTTACTTAGAAGTGATATGTCCGAATGGGCATCCTATTGGGAGTATAAATAGTTTACACTCCTTTGGCAAGACATTAATTCATACACATTAGTTAGTTTATTATTGTATCTTTGAAACTACAATTACAATAGATAGAGAAAGTGTAGAGAGAGTGAAGCTGTTGTATTTAAGTATTGTAATTTATGATTTCCTGGAAGAACTTAAGAAAGATGACGAGAATTCTTTATTCATGTCGTTGTAAAGACTTATACTATTGTAATAAGAAAAGGGGCTTCCTTCTCTTCCCTATTCTTATGGCGTACTTTGTTTCAATTCTACAATTTATTCATTTGTGTTCTTATTCTGCCATGAGTGAGTAATACTTTAGGATTTATGAATTCATGTTGACATGAATGTGCATGAATATGTAGATTATCCTACTAATTATTGATTTCTAGTGATTAGAACTTCATTAAAGTTAAGATAGTGTAGTGTATGACATGGTTGTACAATAGATCTCAATGAGATATGTTGAGAAACAATTCTATTGAGTAGATCTAAATTGCTGGAACAAACCACTCTAGTTAATAGAGATATTATTAGGAAGTTTGCTATATAGTTTGTAGAATTCAAGAATATTAACAAGAAATCAATGCAATCTTGATTTGTCCATTCATTAGGAGAGATTCTAATGAATGCAATTAAGACTAGGATTAAGGAGTTGTAAAAAGAATATTCATGATTTAAGAATTTCTATAGACAATAATTGATAGGATGAACATTCTAATGAATCATGTTGATATGATGGAGTAAGCCTGTTGTTCTAGTACAACTGTCGATTAATGTAGTTTAGTTGTTAGAATTAGACTCAGTATACTTCATTAAATCAATTATTCAGACCGCTAGATAATAGAAGGATTAAGTTGTACTATTGTTTGTAATCGTTCCCTGTGGAGACGACCCTATACTCATCCGTGTTAACAAATGATAGGTATAATTGCCTATCGAACTGAGTCAGGGATAGAATATAGGTTTATAAATTTTAAGTCCTGGTTGCTCTAATTAGAGGCGATCTCTACGTGTCAATCCCATATTTGTTATTAAATCCATGTCAATAAATGGAGGTAACAATAAAAATAGCCTTGAAAAGTTTTATTAGATACCAAAATTGAACTTTTAAAAGTTTAGGTGCCTAAATGCATTTTTCGATAAAGTTCAAGTATCAAATTTGATATTAACACATAAGGTATAGTTTTCGGCTTATAATAATGATAAAAAAAGAATCAACATTTTATGAAGTCGATGAATAAAGGATCAACATTTTAAAATTAAAAAACTGCAAATAAGAGATTGTTTTATGCCAACTTATTACCCACTTAAAATGTTAATTTAAAGTATCCATGTTTCATTTGTCATTACAATATAGAAGAGGAGATTGAAACCTGTAATATTTTATTTGAGAGAGCAGCGATGATACATTAGGCTACTACAAGGTGATTGGCTTTAAAATCTAAACCTTAGAAAGGAATTATGATTCGATAACAAATCATGAAATTATGATTAATCTTGAAAAAGAAGGTTATTATAGGATACAAAATGAAAGATCTAATTTTCAAATTTAGAAAAAGTTTTACACTGGAAGATAATAAAATTTAAAATTTGTTAAATTGAAAAAATATTGCTACTCAACTTTTGGATTTTGTCAACCTAATTACCAAATAGGTCACATTGCATTCCGATATATTAAGTTGGTTCTCCTAGCTCTTGATTAATGGCATTTAATTTTGAATCAGACATAGTTTGTAGAATTCAATGCAATGATTAAAATGAAAGTGAAGGTTACTTATAAATTCAGGATAACTAAAAAGAAAAAATTAGAGTAAATAATTAAAATAGATTAATTTTGTTGATTAAGTTGGAGATTAAATTTGCCCGTTTCCCTCATATTAAATATATAGATTATTTCACTAATAGCAATAAAATTTCTAGATAGAAAACTGCACATGTATGGATTTGAGTGAAGTAGTCATGTGCTTGTTGCGTGAATATCATCCTATATGTGGTCTACAAGGAGTATCAACACAATGACACGTCAAGAATGATCAAGAGAGAGAAGTAGAATAAGGAGGAGTATGTAGTCTTAATGTCTCAAATGCACTTATGATAAGTGAAAGAGTTATCCACAAGTAACAATGAACAAGTATTTGATGTCTTGAAATAGAAATTTAATAGCATGTCAATATTTCTATTTCATTTCCTCTTCTTCGAATGAGAAGGACTTGAGGTATTTATATAACTTAGCCATCAACATCATCCGTTAGATCACGTTGACAATCAACAATCAGGATAAGTTCCTTTTAGTATACGACTCATAATAAGAATGGTTAGATGATGGACAGATCGATCTAACGGGCCTTGCTCTAAGTCTATTATGCCAAATCTCTCTTGGGACCCTATTACTCACCTATAAGTCAAGCATAAATAAATAAATAATGTTTATCTATATAATTTAGGCCATAAATCTTTTATTCGTCGCATTTTTATCATATAGCTTTATATAGTAATTTATCAATCTCTTTAATATTATTAGTTGATCATTTTATTTAAGGAAATAAACTTATCATTGTATTTAAGAATATTGACTAAAATAAAGAATCATCATTACTATTTAAGGCTTTTTTGCATTGTTGTTTTGGCCTCATTTTAGTGTCGTTTTCAAACCGTACTAATACTGTAGCGATACTAAACGATATAGATACTAAATTGATACCAAAACATACTGAACTGATATCAATCAACAAAAAACTGATAATCCAATAGGCCTTTAATCTATATCTATCTATATAATTTAAGCTAAACCTTTTCATTCATCCATATTTTATCATATAGCTTTATATAGTAATTTATTAATCTCTAATATTATTATTTAATCTTTTTATTTAAGGAAATGAACTTATCATTGCATTTAAGAATATGACTAAAGAAAAGAATCATCATCTATTATATTTAATCTATAAACAATTCATTTGTTGCACACTTTTATTCTATATACTTTTATATCTATTATATTTAAGCTAAAAACAATTCATCAGTCGTACACTTTTATTTATAGTTATATATGTTAACTTTATCAATTCCCCTTATTATATATTTGTTTTACTTAAAGAAACTAATTTATTACAACATTCATGACTATTGACTAAGCAATGGAATAAATATTAATTTTAAACACTTTTTTCTTTTCTTTTTTTTTTCCTCTTCTAACTGTCATTGTAATTATTATGTATACATAGAAGTATAATTTGATTAAATAAATTCCCTTTCTAATGTCTCATTTGTTTTGTAAGTATATGGCTACATTTCGATGAAGCAAAATAATTGCGATTAGGATTGATGTGTTAAACTTCATTAAAAATATTTACAATGTATTAATATTATTTCATTAACCCTATGATTTCTTTTTCATGTATTTTTATATAATTTATGCAATATTTTTAGTTTCTTCATTCATCTACTGATCTTGCATGTTATTAACTTCAATTATGTTGTTTATTGTAAAATTTTATTTTCTTATTTAATTTTTACCCACAACGTAGATGCATCGTCTGCTAGTATAATTTTAAAACCCATTTACATGTAGCTTTCTTAAAGTTGAGCACACAAAATTTCAATTTCTTTAAATTTAAATAAAAAATTTAAATTTCTTACTATGTTAGGTTAAGGAAAAAGAACAAATATAATATACAAACATTACGAATGCATATTTAAATTCTTTTTTAGCTTTTACTAAGATTCACTTATTAGGTTACTCCTTTAAGAGCAAACATGAAAATGGAAGCGCTATTTGCAATTGAGAATTTTTCATATTTTAGTGTACATATCCGCTAATATATATAACGAAATACTATTATATATATATATATTGAATTCACTGGGGCGATGGAAAGACAAAAGAAGGAAGTGGGAGGACTTAAAAGGATGACGATTCTCGTCCGTGGAAACTTCATAATGTTTAGGATGTATATATAGCGTTTTGATGTAAAACTTCATTGTTTCGTTTGCTCGTATCGGCATCAAAGAACCTGGAATTCCAAGAGCCATTATTTGCATCCATTTAACGTAATGGAAGGGTCATACTGTCAATATCCATTGCCAAGGTAAATCGTAGTTTTCCATCAATCTCTGTATCATAGATATCACCCTTTCGATCGGAAAAAGGCGCATAATGATACACCTGTTTATTTTCATCGTATTCGGCAAGTCACAGAGGACAAGTAACAAGTTAAAAAGCCTTCAGCTCCGATCCACATCGTGGCTTTCCATCTTCTGTCTGTTAGCTTTTAGATTAAAATTGTAGATGTATGAAGTAGTCATGTGCGTGCTGCGTGGATATTACGCTACACATGGCTTGCGAGAAGTAATAACTAATAAATAATGACTCTTCAAGGATGACTTAGAAAGAAGAATAGTAGAGAGGAGAGTAGATACCCTCAATGTCTCAAATGTAGTTATGACAGGCAAAGGAGCTGTCAAGCATCAAACTCCACAAGTATTGATGAACAAGTGTCTGATCAATTAAAACAGAAATTCAGCAACACTTTAGTGTATTTTTCAGATTTCTTCTTCTTCTTTTCTTTTTTTTTTCATTTTTTCAATGAAGGGGACTTGAGGTATTTATAGTTGCTGACTATTAACATCATTCTTGGATCATTGACCCATTTTAGTGCAAGCCAAAAAGTTTGGATGATAAACAAGCTAGTTCAACGCTCTGCTCTAAGTCCACTATATCAATCTCGCTTAATTATCCAAATAATTGAATTGGACTTGTTAGGCCTTATTACCCAACCACAAGTCAAGCCAAATAAATAACATATAATTTAAAGCCAGTTAACAAAAATCAACAAAGCAAGAAAGTTGAGGTTATATGGCTTTATATGGTATGAGCTTCTGGGTTTCGTGTATCACTTTTTTATGGAAGGTAACAATTTTTTCCTTCAGGCCCTCATATAGTCTTATTCTTTGGATTGTTTTTCTGCCCTAACAAACGTCACGAAAGAATAACCACTGCTTGATTCTCATTTATCTTGATATTTCAACCTTTAGATTTTGTGCTCTCTCCATAATCTCTTGAATAATGTTGAAACGTTCCATAACTGTAAAATTTAATAAAATAAATTTACTATGATATATAATGATAGCTGTAATAAATAGAATTAATGAAATCCATGTAAGATGGTATTTCTTAGATGCTCTGATGATGAATATCAAAAATAAATTACATCAAGTTTTTCATCCAGGTTACTAGACCAAGATGATGCCAAAGAGGGGCATATAGGAAATCAGAGTTAAATTCTTCTATGCTTATCTAATATTACATCAGTACATGTATGAACAAGCAGTGAGAAATACAATTATGATTGGATATTTGTAGTAATAAGTATAACTTAAAAAATAAAAACTTAGTGCATACTTTTCAAATACTGCCTAATGCAAAATTTTATTGATACTCACCCAGCACTTATACAAACCCATGGCATATAATACCTAATAAGTCTTTTTCCCTCAAATGAAATTCCTCTTAATTTTATGAATAAATTTGAATCTTTTCTTTTAAACCACTACAAGTCTTCGACAAGATTTCTCTATTGAAAGAGGAGAAATTTGAGGGAAAATAAGAAAAGAAAAAACTAGAGACCTCATGGTGACAAATAATATCTCAACATTTACTTTTGGAATAAATAATAGCAACACAAATTCTATCAATGATGTAAGATCATAATCATATAGGTAAAACCTAATACATTGAACCTATGATTAGAAGTTCCTAAATCATAGATGAGGGTTAGATTGATTAATGGAAGATAGTAGAAGTTTTGCATTAAAAAGGAAAAAAAAATCGAGTCTTATGATTCATATAGGTAATTAATTATGACATAAACTCAACTAAATTTAAAAAAAAAGACTTAAAAGTTATTTAAATGCTTTTCTTTCAAGTTTATTTTGAAAACAAAAAAAAAAACACATGATTTTAAATATGAGGTCAAAAATTCATAGAACGAGAAATAGAGTAAAAGAATTTGAGTAATTGATTTAAATTTAAACCTTAATTTATGAAAACCATGTAATGTAACTATAATATAAAAAAGTTATAAAATTATGATTGATCAAGTAATAGAAACATATTATAGGGTACAGAATTAAAGATATAATTTTTGAATTTGAAAAAGTTTTATGTGGGAAGATAATAAAATTTAATTTTTTTTAATTGTGCCATTCAACTTTGGAATCGGTCCACTGAATTACCAAATAGGTCGACCACATTGCATTTCGGTCAAATTAAGTTCGTTCTCCCAAATCCCACACCGATCAATTGCCTTTAGTTTTAAGTCCGCTTATTCTTATACAAGTCAATTCATTAATTAATTTTTTTGATTAAATTGAGAATAAAATTTGTTCATTTTCATTATATTAAATATGTAGATTATTTCTTTAAATTGTCTGATTGGAAACTTAGTATTGAGCATAGACATATAAATAAAAAATTGTTTAAATTTCATACTATGTTACATTAGTGAAATATGACAAATATAGTCAATAGCTTGTAATTTAGTAGCATATGGTTATTGTACTCATCTTTGAGGTATCAAGTTTAATTTCCTATGTTGTAATAGCCTTAGTGACTGTGTTATAGTAACTACTGAAAAAAAATGACAAATATAATATATACAGACATTTTGAGTACATCCATATCTTCTTTTTTTAAGATTTTGTTAAAATTAACTAATTAGGTTACTCCCTTAAAAAGAAAAAATGGAAGCACGATTTGCATTAGAGAATTTTGTTTGTTATTAAGTATACATGTCCTATATATTACTAACTACTATTATATATATAGTTTTTGAATGGGGTAATTATTATATTTAACACATAAACTTTATATGCTTTTACAATTAACCATCCAACATTAATAAAGACAAATTTTGTATCTACATATCTTTTAATTTTTTCCATAAACTATAAATGAATCTGAAAATTTTATAAATAACAAATTAATACTCTTAAACTTACTGTATAGTTTAAATATGATGGTATACTTATGAATAAGTCATGGTACACATATTTTAAGTATAAATGATTGTTTCTGGAGTTTTAGTTAAAATAAAAAATAACATTTTTCTCTTTTAATGTTTGTATTGATAGCTTGTGTCCCTAAGAACGGAGTGAAACTTCATTGTTTCAATTGCTTTCACTGGCATCCAAAAGCTTGGAATTCCAAGAACCATTATGTGCTTCCTCAAACGTCACAAAAGGGTCATACCGTCAACATCCATTGCCAAGCAAATCGTGGCTTTCCATCCACAAGTTTTAAGTCAATATCATAAAAATCATCCACCGGCTTATTATCTTCGTCGTATGTGATTGCTATGCTATTAAGACATCTAAGAAGTCATCAAGCCTCTATTTTATCTTGTTGGGTTGATTTTATTCTAGTTTTTTAATGTTTTATTATTTTTATTGCTTTTAAATAGATTATTTATGAAAAAGGAAATACAAATAAATAAATAAATATTTTTATTCATTAACAAGTTAAATAGACTAAATACTGATCGAATACAAAGAAAATACATATACATATTAGATTTAGATAAAATGCAAATAAAAACCAAATAATCTGAAGACACCTAGACTGGATCCATAGCATAAATTTTCCATCTCCGTTAGGTTTTGAAAGTTTGAATTAACAAAACAAAGCAACAAAGTTGGGGTTACATTATATCGTATATAGTCAATTCGACGTCTGTATAGTTTAAACTGCAGGGCTTTCCATCAAGTTTTGAAAGATAGCATTTTTTTTTCTCGACTTCAGGCCCTCATTCGTATTCCTTGGATTGTTTTCTTGCCCTAATAGCACGTCATGGAAAAATAACTATTGCTTGATTTTTATTGCTCTTTCAAATTTAAATCTTTAATTTTTTTGTTCTCCCTAGTAATCTCTTTAATGATGTTGAAACCTTCTGTATCTAAAGTTTAATAAAATAAAAAAAATTTAGTATGATCTATAATAACTGTAAATAGAATTAAAAATCTATATGAGGAAGGAAAACTTTTAAGGTCTCATGATTGTTGCTAATGTTATAATTTAATTTTGTACAAAATAAACTATTGTAAAAAATTTTAACAGTTTCAATCACAGTAAGAATAGATATAAACAATTGATGATGTGATGGGAGCGATCTCATTATAACCACCATAGGACCCTGGAATTTTTCTATAAAATAGTAATGTAGTATTAATAGATACTCTTATGATGAATATCTAAAACAAATTACATCAATTTTATTATTCAGGATACCGTACCTAAATATTCCAAAAGATGAGGATATAGGAACTATATTTGAAATTCTTCTATATTCATTACAATGGTGGGAATTTAGGAAATATAAAAAGAAAACGGTTTGAATCTTAGCCTAGTTAATTGATTATGAGGTGAATTCAACTCGATTTAAAGAAGCTTAGAAAAGTTATCTAAAGGTTTTATCTTTTAGACTTATTCTGAAGGCAAACAAAATAATAAACATGAGATCAAAAATTTATAGAAAGAAACTAAAGTAATTTGTTTTAAAATTTAAACCTCATAATTTATGCAAACCTTCCATGGAACTATGATTTAGTAAAGTTATGAAAGTATGGTTAATCTAGTAATAGAAACATATTATTGGATACAAAGTTAAAGGCCTAAGATTTAGATTTGGAAAACTTTTACTCTAGAAGATAATAAAATTTAAAATAGCTTGCATTTGGTTAACCTAACTGCATTTCAATCCATTGGGTTGGCTCTTCTGACTCCTTTGTCAATTGCCTTTAATATTAAGTCGAGTTAGTTTGTAGAAATCATTGCACTAATTAAAATGAAAGTGAAAGTGATCTAGGACTTTAGGACAAAGAATAAAAAGAATTTAAAAGTCAATAATTGATATTAGTTAATTTTTTTATTAAATTGAGGCTCAAATTTGTGCTTTTCCTTATGTTAAATTTATAGATTGTATCATCAAGAGAAATGGGTTATCTTGATTGGAAACTGAGTGGAGAGAGAGTTTTACTATTATAAATACTCATATTCCATTTTCCAACCATACCATAATTTGAGAAGTAAGCACATTACAAATGGAATAATGGAAGAAAACAACCATTGGCCTTATACTAATAGCATCTAGTCCAAGTCATCATCTTTAAGGTACCAAGTTGGATTATCTATGTTAGGGCATTAATAGTCCTATGTGGCTGCGTTGTAGTTACTTTTAAAAAAAATGAAGAAAAAAATGGTGATACACATTCTCATTCCGACTTTTATTAAATTTGTGTCTATTTTTTACTTATGATAAGGAAAAGAACGTATGACTTAAAATACCACACACAAAAAGTGATTATAAATGCAAGAAATCACAAGAAAAGGAAGCAAATAAATTTTCATGCTCTAACTCCATGCCAGCAGATGAGAGAGTATGGCTGAAAGGAATGAAAAGCCTTGTCCATGGCAGTTGATTCCAACGGCCCATCATGTCTTCAATCATGAAGCAGCCATCAACAATTATATATGCGTCAGATCCATCCAATTTACAAATCCAACAAGTCTGAAGCAACTTTTAAAGCAAATTCCACCGTCTGCCTCGTTAAACATCAAGTTAGATATATTATTTTTCTTAATTTATTGCCACGTATAATCAATAGTGAAATTATTAGAAAGAAAATAATACCATAATGATGTTATAAGCTAGTTGAAAATTTAGGCCATCTCAATCATTCATAAATGGAGAAAAATAGATAGAAAAAAGTCATAAAAGAATATAAATCTATTCAAAGGGTAAGGAAGGCAAAAACACGAGATATAAAAGAAGCATGCAACATTGATAGAGTCATTTTTTCCTAATTTCAGTATATCTTATTTATTTATTTTTTGTTTGTTTTTTTTGTCTTTGAATTATATCTTTTTTTTTTTAGATGAGATCCACATTGATGACTAAGTGGAGAAGTTAATTCATATAAAGATTGAAGATAAGGATTTCCAATCCCTTACGAAAAAAATAATTTTTAGCTATTTTTTTTGGCCAACATCTTTAGCTATCTTTAATCTTAACATTTGTAATGGAATTTTTTTTCCTTGTAGGTTTTGTGATTATCTTAATCATGAATTAGACTTAATTTTTTTAGATTGAATTGCTCCATGCATTAATATATTTAATTTTTGGTTTACTAGCATGTATTTTTTTTTCTTTTCCATTTCACTAGCATGTATTTTATATTGCATGGAATATATCTTATGTGGGTACATATCAAATTGGTACCAAACTTTGTAAAAAATTAAAATTTAATTTGGCACCTGAATATAGAAATGATCAATTTAATACATAATCAATTTTTTGAACTACTTTTGCTATCTTTCTAAAACCATTAACTTTATTAGCCGGCATAGAAAAGACAACCTGTTGTTGAATTTTTACTTTCCCTAATGTCATCTGGCACCGATAAGTTACTCTTCTACATCATCAAACGAATAGACAATGTTAAGTGAAATAGTAAAAATAGCTATGAAATGTTTAATTGGTGTTGATTTGATAACTTCAAAGTTGAAGTACCAAAATGAATTTTCATGTAGACTTTAGGTACCAAATTTGACATTTTCCCAATTTTATAATGAGTTTTGTATTACTAAATGGATAATTACACATAAACATCTTGGGAATGGTTAGAAAAAGCATTAAAGTTTCACAATCATGAGATCTTAAATGGTTAAAAAATAGAAGTCATTTTAAGTAAGTGACAAATAAACACAAAGAAAAAAAAATTCTCTTATTTGCCACTTTATATAACGTTGATTATTATTTTTTAACTATCTATAACGTTAATTCATTTTAGTTAACTATCTATGATGTTGGCCTATTATTTGACCTACTTTTTAAAATATTAATTTTTTAACACTCGAAATACGTATCTAAATTTACCCAAACATGATGCCTTCTTTTATAAATTACCCATTGCAAATTCAATCTAACTCAATGATAAATTAACATCGGAATACAAATGGCACATAAGAATATTTGTTGTTATTTTGCTAAGATTTATACTATAAAATGATTAACTAAACGATCTTATTTATGAATAAAAAAATAGTTATTAATTTGAATATTTTACACTTAGCAATGCTTTGATAACTTAGAAGGGAAGTAAAAAAGAAATAATATTGTTCTATCTTGGACTTGTTAATACGTGTAAAGCATTTGTTCCAAGTCTTTCCTCCAATTCTGTTGGATGTACTTTTCAATTGGCTTATTCATTTATGGATACATAATGAGATAGAAAATAGCAACTAATTTTGCAACGAAAAAGGTGGGAAAAAGAATACGAAAGTCAAATAATCATCCGCATAATTTAGAGCTCGATAGAATATACCATACGATCACGATGTGTGTGGTTATAAGTTGCTTACAAACAACTTGTCTGGCTTGCATTGGCCTTGACCCGAAGCAATGGACACAAATAAATGATAGGATAAGCCCATGTCCTGCAACTTGCTAGTTTGGTCTATGTTTTTAGTATTTACCTTTTCTAGTTTCTAATTTAGCTTTTGGAACCTTGAGTAGAGCTTGACTGGAAAATAAAAAAAAAAAAAAAAGTAAATTTTATGTTTTTAGTATTTACCTATTTTTCATTTGAGTTTTCAATATATATTTTCCCTTTTCTTTTTTGCTATCTTGGTATGCATTAACTTTCATTTGGCCTTGGACAGTTGGCCAAGATGGTTAAGATATGCATAATTTGTTTACCATACCTTCACTTACTTTCAATTATTTTTTTTTATTTTTATTGCATTATTTTATTAAATATATTTGATATTATGTTTTATTATATTATGTAAATATATAAATATGTAGTTCGATTGACTGCAATTATACACTTTAGAATCTAAGTTTTCCTTAGATTATCTTGAAGCTTAGGGAGGCTTTCAATAACTTACAACTTATTTTAGATAATATTTTAGCAAACTAATAAATGAAAGGAGTTGACACAAGAGAATAAATTATCAACCAAAATAAAATCTAACACTAGTGAAAAATGGATTTATAGGTATGAAAATTTGAGGCGAGTCTTGCCTCAATGCATTTTCACCTATTCCATTCAGCCAAAGAGGCGAGACTCACGCTCATTAGGATAGAGAGTGAGACTTACCTCATATATTCCCTAAAAATAAGGAAGGCATCTATCGCCTCCTCCACATTTCCCCCCTCTTCTCTGCAGGTTCTACACTCACTCTTATCTCTCGTAATTTTTTTCTTTTATTTATTTAATTATTAAATAATAATGTATTTTATTTTTATTTTTTTGTAAAGGCTTTTGATAAAAGTGTATTTATACACTCTCACCAGCAAGGTTGGTAAAAAATTATTATTATTTTATATGCTATAAGATATGTTTGCAGTTTTAATATATAAACATATGCACATAATCTTGTTTGTTTATTTTTTTTATTTTATTTGCTTAGATATTAATATTTAACATATGTTACATATAGTTAAAATAATTCTTTGTGATGCAATAGTTTATCCACTTTTTACATGATGTGATTGATACATATATGTTTACATGCATTTTTATATGCAATATGCCTTGCATTTATATAGGAATATATAATGTCCCACAATATTTTTGTAGCAAATTAAAGCATAGTATTAGGTGATTACTATTTACTTCACTACGTACTAATATTACAAAAAGTTAGAGCTTTTAATGCATTATTATAAAAGGTAGAAAACATAGGTGAAAAAAAATAGTAATAAATTGAAATGAAATGGATTAGTAGACTTTAATGTAGGATGTTAGAACAAATTTAGCACATTATGCTTGACCTAATATCACCTAAATATAGAAATGAGGTTAGAGGTTTTTTACAAGCTACAGTGCACACAAAAGGGCGAATGGACTGATAAGATGTCCATGTAAGGACTGTCTCAACACGATGAGGCAGTTTTATTTAGATTATTGAATTTCATCTCCTAACGAGGAGAATGACTTGGACCTACTTAAAGTGAACTTATTATGGTGAGGACACGTATGATGAAGACGAAGTCCCTCATAATGTGGTCGATGGGAATCAGAGTATTTCAGATGAAAGCTAAACTTTTGAAGACCAAGCTGATTATCGAATGTTGGAGAATCTAGCCACTAATATGAGTGATCCTAAGGATGAAGAAATTGATAGTGGAGATGAAAACCCTAAAAAAACCTTATTGTTCTTATCTTTGTAAACCTAATTATCTTGTTAGTAATTTAGGAATTACTAACCTTAGATTTAATAGCATAGGGGGTTTAACTCTTTTCCCCATACATTTCAATTGATCCTTTTTACAGTTTTAAAGCTATTGTTCCTATTTTTGCAATTTGATTCCATAATTTAGATAGCTACGTTTATATAATATTTCATAACTCTTTTCTTTTTAATTTCTGAACTGATCTGCCCAAACTATTGTGCAACCTTCTTCTTTTCCTTTCTCTTATTTTAGCAAACAGCTTTTTGTTCAAGTAAATAGTGGGATAGGACATAAGATTTTATTTATGAGTTTACAATAGGATTTGTGTGAGTTCCGCTTTGGAAATGTTTTTTATTCAATTTACTTTCAAATTATTTGGCCTTTTGTTTTAAGTAATGTGTACCAGTATCATTAATATAGTTTTCTAATTTGTTGGCTCTTTACTTAATTTACCCATTTGATATGGATACTCATTTTGTTATATGATCCGGATATCTAATTGAAGATACAAGTGTAATTATTATCTATATTAGGTCACATATTATTTTATTAACATTCTTTTTAATTTTTCTCGGCTCTAGAATATTTTCATACATGGTAATTCAATTATTGTTTGCTTCTTAACTAACGTAAAACTAGTGGCAACAAACTAGTGTTATATCTTTTACTTAATTTACCCATAATTTTTTTACTGGTCAACTTCATAAGAGTGCATGGGAGTATTTATTCTTCTCCTACGAAGTTAATAGCGGGTTTAGTTTGTGCAATAGTTCTTCAATGTATTTCCTACTGCCATCAAATTAGTATTTGCAATTTCTTCACGTGACAATCCTTATCCCCTTTTAACATATTTTACCAGATCTTGTTGTAAGACTTCAACCCATTATTAATTAACAAATTGTATATTAGTACTTTTAAATATATTCCTAGTCTATTATCAATACCATTTAGTGCAACCAAAGACAATTTCTTTATTATTGTTTTCACTAATCCTTGACAATTTAGAGGAAGGTAGCTGCATCTCTCTAATTTATTTACATATATAATTTCACAAAGATTTGAAAAATATGTGTTAAGAGATATATCACTTTATACAAAGAATGTCACTTCATTGACAAAAGCTTTATCACGTATTAGCGGAATAAAGACATATCAAATACTTGATATTTCAATTTTTGGTAATTTAATGTTTAAATTCTTATGTTTAGTGATTTAATGCTTATTTTCTTTTAATTTAGTTTCAATTTAGGATCTCCGTATTATTTTTTATTTTAATATCTATATTTTAATTTTAAATTTCAATTTAGTATTTGTACTACGGTGAATTCTATTTTTCGTACACTCAACTAATATATTTTTCTCAAAAACTCTTTCTTTCTCTTAGTGACAATTACAAATTAGGCTTATTAGTAGTTAATTATTAAATTCTCCCAATTTGATTGCCTAGATAATAATAGAATCTAATATCGGTTCAGTAATTAAGTAATCCTCATGGGATCGACACTCTGTATTACTTGATCTAACCTAGTCTACTTGCTGGTAGAATTTGCTTTTATTTTATCTATACATTCATAATAGATCATTTGCCCAAATCTCTTTGAAATCAGCATAAACCTCGTACAATTTTTTCAAGTGCTTGAACTCTACAACATCAGCATTCAAAGTCACAAAAAGATTGGCCATCCTACTCAAAGCATCAGCTACTTTGTTCTTCACCCCTGACTTATGTTTCAACTTGAAAGAAAACTTCTACAAGAACTGGATCCACCTCGCACGTATGTCTTTGCTAATTCGAGTTTCATCATTCAGATTATTGAGTGCATCACAATTTGAGTAGAACACGAACTATTTGTCCACTAAATAATGCTCCCAAGTTCTCAAGGCATGCATAATTGAATATAACTCGTTATCATATGTGTACCAATTCTGCTTGGAATCCCATTTCTCACTAAAAATGCATTTGATTTCTTTCTTAAGGCAGAATAGCTCCTATACCACCTCCACTCACATCACAATCCACCTTAAACGACTTGCCTAAGTCAGGTAATGTTAGGATAGGTGCACTACATAGCTTTTCTTTCAAAACAACAAAGCTGCTTTCAACTTTCTCACTCCACTGAAACTTCCCCTTCTTGAAGTAGTCAGTCAAAGGAGCTACAATAATAGTGCTAAAGTGCCTAATAAATCTCTTGTAAAAGCTAGCCAACTTAAGGAAACTTTGTAATTCTGTAAAGACCTGATATCACCCCTATAATTAAAACAGGTGATAACAGCTTCCTAACCACATATAACCTGCAGAATTATATTTAAGGTTGTCTTAGAAGAATTGTTTGTCTAAACCCTCAAAATCAACTAATTTAAAAACTATTGATTTATTTTTTTTTCAAACTTTTAATGAAAACACAACATCACCATCATCATATATCACAAGAGAAACAAGTTCAAGACAGATATAGCTAGGTTTAGATATTACAAACAAAGGCTTCTTAAAAGCCTTATACAAAAGCCACAAAAGATAATTCAAACTATAACATCAAATACAAACATCAAAAGATACCATAACTAATCTATTACAAAATAGGGATTCCATGTAGTCCCTGGCCAACTTAATCTTCCCAACCATCAAGAAAATCTTCTAAATCAGTCATATAACCCATGCTAGCATAAAAATCATCGTCTTGGGTTCCTGAAAAGATACAATAATGAGCCAAAGGCCCAGTACACAAGTAAC
This sequence comes from Combretum micranthum, assembly GCA_024138025.1. Taxonomy (NCBI): domain Eukaryota; kingdom Viridiplantae; phylum Streptophyta; class Magnoliopsida; order Myrtales; family Combretaceae; genus Combretum; species Combretum micranthum. The sequence continues at coordinate 161,036 of JAMXBD010002186.1, read as the reverse complement.
GAAAACAAAGGCTAGTGGTGCACACAAGCTTAATCTATATGCATATGCAACAATCAATAGGTTATTAGAAAGTCTTTAATTAATCAAACAACACTGAAGTATTTAAACTCTAGGCAACAGGGACATTTTGGGGACCTGAGTAACGACCTCGATGCTCAGGGGGTTGATATAAGTTGTTTGGGACTTATATCTCCTAGATGATATATCTGAAAAAAAAAAAAAAAAAAAAGTCTCATATAAGGTTCTTAGTCGTTTCTCATCTTCTCTTATCTTAGTCTATAACATCACCTAATTCAAGTCTCAAAACATCGAATTAAATCATGTTACTTCATCCTAAGCTTAAGTAAATATTATACCGATACTAAAAACCCCATCGACTACAAGCCATACCTCTTGTAAAAGCCATTGCATTATGACAAAGGTGGCCTAAGCGCCTAAAACTACCATGTCATTACATTATGACAAGGTGTCACTCCCCGAACCGGATTCAATAGCGTAATAGACAACCAATTCAAAGATATTTTAAGTTTTCATAAATTAGTGTAAATTTAATTATGTCTATCCTAGACAAGAAACAAGCATATTACTATGTACCTAAAATAGCTTGGGAACTAATAAGGGTAGTCGAGCGAGGATTTATCACTGTACAAAGAAATTATTGCAATTCTCACTTACTTCAAGCACAAAGTCAATTAATTTCAGTCATAATAAATCAAAGAAATTCAAATAAATTATCAAAAGATTATAACATCTCATTTATACTTCATATAACATCATACAATACTCAAATTATCATATATCAAGCTTTGGAGAACATTTGAATCAATATACTCCTCATGCTATTCGAAGGTCATTCTAACAAGTTAATCTAATCCAATTATTTATTAAATCTATAAATATACTTAATTCATGCCTAAATATATCACTCTGTCATCATTACATATCAAATATCATATATCTATCTCATTTTAGTCAAAAAAGTTCCATTTCATATGCAAACACATATTTAACAAGAAAACATAAGTTTTTAACCTTGTTTGAAAATTGTATAAGCTGAAAAGAAAAAAAAATTTAAGCATTTATACTTTTGAAATTTTTAAAAAATCAAAACGTAAAAATTTTAGATCTCTTTTAAGCTTTCCAATGCAACTTGAATCACCTCAATCGAAGGTCGGATGGAAAAGTTATGGTTAAATTACAAAATAGTGTCGTACTAGAAAACTTTGACCCAAGGATATCACCCCCTCTGTTACGGCCGTAATCTAGCTTGTTTCATTTGAAAATTCTTGTTTCGAGGAGATCACAACCTATATCACACCCGTGATGAACAGGGGATCCCAGCTACGCATTTCCTTTGTCTTTTTACACAATTTTTAACTACTTAATCCAATATACATCAACAACAACTACTTGTTACAAATATAAATATGCATAAACTTGACTCCTACACACTTCTATACACATATCTATATCATATTCCTCTAAAACATTTCATCAAACACTTGGTCTACACAAATCTACATATATCTAAGTTTTCAACAAACATGCTCATATATCATATATTTACTACTTAATATACGTATCTACTATGAAAGTTATATTCCCAAAACATGTATAAACTTCACTCCAACATCACCAAACACCAATCATCACTCATCAAACACAATTCATACCCCAACTTCATTTAATCTACATACTTCACAACATCACTATCCTACACTTCAATCATACAAACACTTAAAGTTGCATATCTAACACATAATACAAGCTCTTTTAGCATGAAAACACTACTCCAACTACCAACAAGACATAGAAACCATCCTATCTCATTTTTAGAATACAACCCTATCCTAATAAAAAACCTGAAGAGCTTTGTGTCTTGATTTAGGAGTTTTGTTGCAAACTTTTGATGGTTTAATGTGTGGAGGATGAAGGGACTAATCATATATAGCCATGGGAGAACTTTTAGGAGTGTAAAAATAGGGTTTCAAAGCTTGTGAAGAAGTGTTTATGTGGTCTGAAAATTTTGGACGAATTTTTGCACTTGCAGAAGTTGATCTTATCCTCATGTTTGACTTTAGTGGCTACTTAAATTAAGGCCTTTAATGGGCTTGGCTTTGGCTAATTAATGGACTTGTTTTTGGCTAATTAAAGGTGGGTCTTGGGCTTTATTTTATGACTAAAATTTTTGCTAAGTGTAGGCTTATATACATATATAATGTAAATTATTCTAATCATATTTCATACATTCTAATACACTTCAAAATTTACGAACTCAATATTTAACCATTTTAAGGTATTTAATTATTTTTAACACAACAACACAACTCATATTTCATGCATCAACATGAATCACATTCATCACACTTAAAAATCATATATAATTCTAACAACACATTTATAAAATATAAATTAGGAAATTCATGGCTATTTCAAATTCAGCGACTGTTGTTGGAATAGGCCATTCTCCAATTGCCTTCACCTTCTCTTCATTTACCTGAATCCTGTCACTACTAACTACAGAGCCAAGAAATAGCGACTTCCTAGACATGAAGATGCACATCTTCATGTTCACATAAAGCTTACTCTTATTCAGAATTGTTAGCACCTCTCTCAAATGTTAAACATGCTCCTTCTCTAATTTACTATATACCAAGATATCATCTAAGTAAACCATAATAAAACAACCAATAAAAGTTTTTAATACTTGGTTCATGACATGCATGAAAGTGCTTGGTGCGTTGCTTAGGCCAAAAGGCATGACTAGCCACTCATAAAGCCCTTCTTTGGTTTTGAATGCTGTCTTCTACTCGTCTCTTGGTCTAATCCTGATTCAGTGATAGCCGCTTCCCAGATCAATCTTTGAGAATACCACAGCTCCACTAAATCGGACTAGCATATCTTCCAGTTTAGGAATCGAGAACTTATGCCTAATAGTAATTTTGTTAATGGCCATATTGTCTACACACATAAGCCAACTTCTATCTTTCTTTAGAGTCAGCAATGCAGGTACAACACATGGACTCATGCTCTCTCTAATGAATCTTTTTTGGAGCAACTCCTATACTTTCTCCTGTAACACTTCCGTCTCCTTTAGACTTATCCTGTAATGTCGAAGATATGACAAACTCGTACCATAAATTAAGTAAATATGGTGTTGTATGTCACTCATAGGAGGCAAACCATTTGGTAAGTCATTTAGCACTTTGCTGAATTTATCCATTAACCCCTTGATACTATCTGACACCTCTTCAATCTTCTCCTCCTTATCAACTATCAGCACTTGTTTCATAGTCAATGCATATACAGTTTGGGACTCCCTCGTAGCATCCTCTATCTCTTTCTCTGACTACGTAATTGTAAGGAAGGAACATCCCTCTTCTTTGGAAGGTTTGGAATGACTCATTAACTTCAAAGGCAGGAGAGTGAACTTCACTCCATCTTTCTCCAATCAGTACACATTCTCCCTACGCATATGCTGGGCATTGACATCGTACTACCAAGGTCTCCCAAATAATAGATAACAGGCATCCATTTCCACTACATCGCAATACATCTCATCCTAATATTTGCTAATGGAGAAGGGTACTTTGCAGTGTTCTTTAACCTTAATCTTTCATGCAACCTTAATCTACCCAATGGTATATGGGTTAGGATACTTTTCAATCAGTAATTGCAATTTGCACAGCTTCCCTACCATGATGTTCTCAGAACTATCATAGCCTACTATTAACTCAAAGATTCAATCGTCAATTATACATCTAGCACGAAAACAACTAATGCCACTAAGTTTTCTCCTCCCACTTCGATGCCAGCATCAACTTCCTAATTACATAAGCCTGCTCATCATCCTTGTCTTCATCCTCATAGTATCCATCAGCCCCATTAGGTTCACCGTGAATTTTACCCTCTCTATCTCTCTCAAGTATGTTTATGTTAATTCCTCTTCTATTGGGGCACTTGTTGGATCGATGTCTTGGCTAGTTATAATGATAACACATCCCTAATATTTGGTTTGCATGGGGATTGTTCTATTTTCGCTTGTCCTTTGTCTCAACTGGTTTCCTACCCACTGCTTTATCTTTCTTCTTATCATTAACTCCTCCTTATATCTCCAAGGTGGTCTTACCCTTCTCAACCACAAATATACTCGAACTTTTAGCCATAAATCTCCTATTACTACCATCAAACCAACTGTTCTTCTCTTGCAACATCAATTTTGTCCTAAGAGCCATGATCTTAACATCATTCAAATTCCACAGAACATGAACTCTGATTTTATCCTGAGTCAACAGTTTTTACCCATTCAGGTATCTAACCACCTTGTGACCCTCACTCTCCCTTAGGTCATTCCTCTCTGCTGGCTGCATGAATCCTGTGGTATATTCATGTAAGGTCCAGTGCCCTTAGCGGCACTATTGATATTGCTAAAAGAGGATCTGCTTATAATCGAGAGGTAGGAAATCCCACTACAAAAACTCTTTCATCCTATACCAGGTTCTCACTCGTTATCTACCCTGATAGTATCTCCTCTTCTAGAGCCTCTACCACTAGGCCAATGTATCCCCTTTCAACTTGTATGCCACCAACTTCACCTTCCTTTCCTTGGGGATCTCCATATATTTAAAGAAGCTATCAATTTCTGCTATCCTATCAAGGAAATCTTCAATGTTTAAGTTCCCATAAAAACTAGGAATATTAAACTTAAGCTTGAATTCTTTGCTGTTTCCAAAGTCAAAACCATAATTGTTTCCCTTATATCTACCACTTCCAACCATCTCTTCTACATGACTATTCCTCTTCAAACAACATCATCTTCCTCATCAAAATCATCTTCATACATCTATAGCCCACGATTTGCAGCTACAAGTTTGGCAGTAGAATCGCCACGCACATGCTCTACCCGTAGTTGCATCCTATCACCATTCTTGTCTCTGTTGGCAATGGATCCCATTGCATCGAAACGCTCGATCAGCTTCTCAAAGTGCTGTTTAAAATACTGGAATCCCTTATCAATGCTATCCAACATCACCCTTTGAGTTGCACCTCGGTTTGCGGGGCTTCCATATCTTAAGCATCATCCGAAACATGACCGCCACCTGAACTGCTATCTTCTAACATCAATGCGAGAATTTCTCGCTCTTATACCAAACTGACGCAGTAAGTAAATTAACAAATGAGATCAATCAATGGTAAATGTTAGAAACTAAAATGAAATTGAGGAAAATCTTTACTCAATGAATACTAGAATATTATTATGTGATAAAAGTTGCTCTGTAATAAGAAAAGGATGGTTATGTATCATCTCTAAAGAAATCCCTAATCATCCAAAATAGAAAATTTGGAACTAAAACTTGGAAGATCGTTTTAAACCCTAAACTAAGGTTTTTGGGTTTGAAAACTACTTTGTTGCAAGATTTGTAGATCTTTAAAAGAGCTTCGCGTGCATATATAATAATAGGAAAAAAGTTGTATGCTAAAAGTTATGGCTTCTGGAAGATGAGCTACGTATTAATTTCTTCTTGAGGTTTTTAGATTTGTCCAATTTATTCACGAACCGGCTCGCAATCTGCTCTATATAAGATTTATACTGCCTATGGAGAATGGTGAACGGAGTTTTAGTTTACTTAAAATTGCCATCAATTAATGAACCGAGGCTTCACAGTAGCATGGGTTAATGGAATTAACTTGAGGACACATCAAACATGTTTTAAACCATGTGAACACATGCTTCAATTTCCTGGTCATATCTTTCAAGGGGAATGCTTCTGTCCTTAGTTGATTTATATTTTCCTTGTAATCCATTTGTGAGCCTGGTTTTCCTTTTGAAGCATTTATGGTCCAATTGAAGTTTCAACTATTATTATTAATAAGATAAGGCCCACAAAGATGTTGGTTTAAGTAATATATAATGACAAAAATGCATTTCGAATCCATGTAGTTAGCATAGTTAATAGCTGGAAACTATTGATGTAGTTGCTCTAACATTCTAGCATCCACAGAGGTAGCTACTGACTAGGTGGGAGCTGAATCAAGTTGATTGTTGCTCCATTGAGGTCTCGACATGATCAATAGTGGGGGTTCTAGATTGTGATGTGGATTGTGGGTCTTTGTTCAATCAATGATCAAGTGCTTATGAAAATGCAAAGGGAAAAGAGATTATTTATGTTTTTCCCACAAACAACATCAAAATGCTGCAAATGCTTATTTACCAATAGAGTTAGGCACCCTTGCAATCACAAAAAACAGTTAATGTTATGCCTGAGAGTTGTTTGGTGGGCCACTTCGATGTTTAAGTTAGTCCATGGGTCACTTAGAAGACTCAAAGATAAATACCAGATGGAGCATTGATTGGACAAAAGAGACTCCACCTCTCGCTTGTGGAGGGAAAGGCTATTTATAATTCATGGACATATCAAAATGAAGCCAACTGAATCTTTTTTGTGAGAGCAAATATTATTTTGGTAGCTAACCTTCCATCAAGGTAAAGGATTCATCTGGCACTTGAGGTAAAGGAACTACTATTGCATGGAATGTGGAAGAATTGGTGATATCCCTCCCTTCCCGCCAAACCCACCCACCCCCCCTCCCGAGGGGTCCCATATCGAGACAAAGATTGCATGTCGATTATATGGAAATAGCTCATCAATGAGCTCAAGACCTATCTGACCTGAGCTAGTCGTAGAAGTTGTCGAGGTCGAAGTGAGTACTAAGTAGAGCCTCATTATAGATTAGGATCTGAGGTGTTTTCTAGTAAATATCCTTCTCGAGTTGGTTGAATCGATGGTCTTCTAGGGCTTTCTTAGGTGCTTTGACTCATATAAGATGGTAATAGGCTAAGTAGGCTATAGCCTATATTCTACCATCAACAATCATTATTTCATTTAAAGGGCAATCTCAAGAATAAACTCTAAAATTTTCATATCCACATGAGAGGTGATTGTTACCTACAATGCATTTTAATCATACATAGTCCCCCTTGTTTTATGGCATTTTAGGTTAATCTATAAGTGAAACATAGTAATTATTTTTCTCCTGCAAATTTATTTTCATGTATGATGGGTAAAATTGATAGTACATAGAGTTACTAGTATAGTGATACAAGGAGTTGTAATTAATTTATTAGAATTTTCATGCTCCCATAGTGGAATCAACCCACTTATCTTTCTACACTTAAAATGATAATAGCAATTAATGAAATAGGTATTTTAATGATCTTATCATGAGTGTGTATAATTTTAAGCCATTCAATAGCAAATGGCATTGTGACCTAACGGTATCTCTCTTGATCCCTCATATGAGAGGTCTCATAATAACTTATAAGGTTAGTCCCATGGTATAATTGGTAAGTCATAGAATCTTCCTAAGTTTATGGAATAAAAAAAATAACCTTCCCTTAGTTTTTTTTCCCTCTCTTTTAAACATATTTCTATATTTATCCATAAAAGTCTACCTAAGATCAATTTACTAATTAAGATGAGGACAAGTTAGTAAGTTTAGATATATACTTGATTTAGATAAGCCAATAGCCTATCTTTTATTAGTGCATGAGTATTTACTTTTCTCCACAAAGTGAATGTATTTTATTTGTGCAATAGTTATTCTATTGCCGTCAATTTAGTAATTTCATTTTCTTCACTTGACCATACAAGTAGCCAATCCTTATCCCTTTTTAACATATTTTATCAGATCTAATAGTAAGACTTTAACCCATCATGAATCAGAAAGTGGTATATTAGTACTTCTAATATATGATGATCCATTATTAATATCATTAAGCGCAACCAAACACAATTCTCATTTTTTGTCTACTCCATTTTACAAATTAAAGTTTAAATCCTTGATAATTAGAGGAAGAAAGCTCCATTCTTCTAATTTATTTTACATATATAATTACACAAAGATTTGTAAATTAATTATGTGTTAAGAGACATTATTTTTATACACAGAATGTAACTTCATTGACACAGGCTTTTCAATCAATTGGCAAGATAAAATCACATGAAGTGTTTGTAATTTGGATTCTTATCAATCTAATCTCGAAACTTTTTTATTTAGAGATCTAGTGTTTTTCCTTATTTAGTTTTAATTTGGTGTCTCCATTTTTATATTGTTTTTTATTTTCATTTTAATATTTGCATATTAATTTTAATTTCATTTTAGTGTTCATGCTTTAATTTTAATACATTTTAGTGTCTATTCATTGATTAATTTGAGGAAAAGTTCATTTTTAGTCTTTGACATTTTGGTGTATTTCTACATAAGTCATAAATCGTGTCCTTAACGTTTGTAAATTTTTTTTTTTAAAAGCAAACTTTTATTAATATAGTTACATTTTTCGATAAAATTTTGATATGTGAAGTGTTTTGATTAGTTCAAAATGTGTAATATCCAAAATCTTTCCCAACCTAAGTTATGAATATTATAATTAAACAATAAAATAAGCGGTTGATTTTTGAATGTTAATTTAAATTTAAGTTAGAAATTTAATACAGATAGTTTAATCAAATGAATCAAGTAAACTATAGGGAATGATTAGGTAAATTGACATAATCATATTAGTAAATAGATTTAATTGAAATTAGAAATTTCTAATACCTTAATTACCTATTTCAATGAATTGAATTACTCAATTCCTTTCAACCCTTAAATTGAACTCAATTTCTTAAGTTCAATCACTTCTCTGAATATCTAGTTATTTATGTTTAAATTTAAATTCCTTAATCCCTAGAAAATTCTAAATCCAAATACTAGATCATAAATATCAATTCTTAAGTCCTAAATTCCCTTATCTCTTTCTAAACATTTCAAATTCCTAAAGCCCATCATCAAAGAAGCCTAACCCAATCTTATGCTTAAGCCCAAGACTAAATATAATTTCCTTAGAGAGCCTTAATCCCTCATTCCTTCATTTCCTTTTCTTATCATTTCTAGTTGCCCCTCTCTTTCTCTAAGTCTGTCTTCACTTCTCTCTTCAACCCTTCCAAATTTCAACTCAAAAACTTTCTCAATAACCATAGATATAGGATCTTAGGTGAAATTAAAGATCGAAAACAAGATTGAAGCTGGAAACTTAGCTTAAAGAAGCTCCATTGAACTCAGGAAGTAGTAGTAATGAAGATTTGATTGCTTATGTTTGTTAAACAAGTAAGTTAATTGATTTCTTTAAATTGATTACTATGAATATATGATTTTAATGAAATTAGAGTTAAATGGATGTAGAAGTTTTGTAATATTGATAAATTAAAGATATATAAACATATATGTTGAAATAGAAATATGTATATGAATGTGTATTCTAAGTGTTTGAAGAAATGTTTTGTGAAAATATGATAAAGTAATGTGTATGAAAGTGTTATAGAATCAAGAATATGAGTTAGTATGATGATTTTGAGATGCTTTTGTCGGAATCAAGATATAATTAATTACCTAAGTTAGAATTTGGAAGTTGGAAAAATAATTAATCTTAAAAACTAGCATAGAGCATTCATCACAGGCATGATTATTCCCACAAAAACTTCAGATTTTCAACTTTAAAGATGGTCATAGGCGTGATGAATTTTGTGCTGTAAAATTAAGACGATAATGGGTATGATGCATCCCGTGATGACGATCACGAGCGTTATCAAGAGCTTGATCACCAATATTTCTTTTTATGTGCAATTTAAGACATCTTCATCACATGCATGATATGACACACGATGAGTATCATGACTTCCATAATAGGCATGATTCATCCCTAATTTAAAAAATAAAAAATAACGAATAAAATAAATAATAAATAATATAAATTGGTACTTGTACATTTAGGAATGAGTTAAGCTTATACTTATATTAAATGTATTTTGAATTATAAAGTGTATTAATAAACTTAATACCCAATTATATTTAACATGGGTTTTAAATATAAAATGGACTTAGTTAATAGATCTAAGTTTAACTTGACTTAATGGACATTATTGAGCTAAATTGAACTTAATTTATTAATTCTATTCAACTTGGCTAAATTAAGTTAAGATAGACTTATTAACTAATATGGTCATAGTAAATTCTTTAGAGACTAACAAGTTGTATTTATTCATTTATCTAACTAGTGAACTCTTATAAGACCATAATAACTTGTAAATGACATAGATATAATATAATTGTAAAAAGTTAGTGTAACGCCCTGTAACTTCGTCCACAGAGGTACTATCCGCATTGGCCATAGGTCGTATGGTTTTATCTTTTGGTGCCAACACTTCTTAGGAGGTCAACCATCATGGGCTTGCTTTGCCCAAAGCGTACTTAACTTTGGAGTTCTGACGAACTCTAAGCCATTACACTAAAAAGCGCCTCGATGATTAGGGTTTCACCATCTATATTTGAGGAGAATCACAGTTAGACCAGGCCATGAATAATAAGAGGAGTGTGTTGTTTCAAATGTATGTTCGCTAAAAAAATGAGTATTTCATATAAATTGATAATTTATTTAGTTACTTATATAAATTGATTTCTTAAATAGATACATGGTAACCTCTGACTTACCCTTAGACCTATCTTTTGTTTATTCATAGAACAAATAATAGACTAGGTACGTAATAACTTATGTGCTGTGTATTGAGATAGGCACCCAACTTTATTAATATTTAAAGACAACTTAATAATTGGTTGATGATTGTGTATAGTTGTTTAATCAGATCAAAGGAGCAACAACGTTGCTAGGCAATGCCAGCACGATAGTCAGGTACTTAGACTATCCTCTATCATTGTTAATGATAACTCATAAGTGGCTTAGTAGATAGCTAATAACGGAAACAATGTTAGGATAGTGTTTACTTATGCTAAGCAAGAAGTAGCATTGTTTAGTTAACGTTTATGGGACCACTTAAACTAAATGATATTGTGGATTAAGATAAGTAAAGATGTGTAACGATTGTGAACCTTAAACAAAGCTATTATTATAGATGTTTCTATAGGAGATACAAATATCAACTCTTTGAGCAAGTGTTGCTAATAAAAACCCCCATATTCCCATGCTGAGTTGCCGAAGAGTGAGTACCCCATTGTTGTTTTGCTATTCTTTAATTAAATATAATTTTTAGATGATATATTGCTTTTAGAATAAGTATGTGTGCCCATCTTGTGTGTGTTTGAGTTACTATCGTATTAAGCTTTGACTCATTTTTTTTTCAGGTGTTAATTTAGATGCTGTTAAATAATATGGGTATATGGCAACTCTAAAGGAATTTGTTGATGAGTGAAGCAAACAGGATTGTTGGATTTTATTTATTTTGTCTTAGATCTTGTTTTTATCTTTTGAACTTGTATTTCTTTATGGGTCTATTTGTGGAGCCCATGGTTTGTAACTAATTTTTCAAGCTTTATTTTACCATCATGATATAAGGTACTCCTTATTTTGATTTACCTAGTGGTATGGTTTTATTAGTAAATGTTGGTTTACTTATGAGAGTAGCTTTTGAAATATATTCTTAAAAGTTAATTTTACCGCTACAAAACTAGTTGTTTCCAAGTTCTAACTATATGATTTCATTAGTTAAAGTTGGTTAGCGAGTGGTCAAGATAAATAAGTCTTTCAGGTTAGTCTTAACATATAATGAATAAGTGTTATACGTGGTGGCTGGGCACGTCTTAACCCTAATTTAGGGCATGATAACTTGCCCTGTAGTGTACATTTAACTACCTATGACCTTAGGTTTGAGTCTACTACCTGAAAATTTGTAATCCTCCGATATATGTCACATCTTAACAGCCTGTATAAGATGATCTTTACTCTTGAACCGCATTCCAAGTTTGAATTCATTGCTGAAGCTCCAATTTTTCGCACACATTTCTTTCTTATCATCAAATGTAGCATAGTCACTACCTACATCTATAGTGAAAAATGGCAATGGCTCTATGCTCCCTACTGCGTCGACATTTGTAAAAGCTACAAAACGGTACCACTCATTACCCCTATGTGGTATATGGGAAGTAGTTACCTACTGAGGCAAACCTATCACCCATTCATTTTCATCTTCATCATAGTCATCACTAGATTCACTTACAGATGAGTCTTGCTTCGCATCAGTATCATGCCTGCTACTCTAATGCTGTGAACCCATTTCAAAGTTACCTATCTTGACTTGACTGCTAACTATTGTCTCGGTAGGATTGGTGTCTTCATCTCTCAGCCCTTGGCTACCAACATTTCCATGAATGCCAATGTCTCTCTTAGGTCTATGTGATAACTCCTTTTCAAATATCACCACCACTAAACCTTCTATGTACACCAACATTTCCTGAGTTGCATCATCATCAATCACTTGGATCATATAATAACGTAGTATATTATCTCTAATAGTAACTCTATTGTACAACTCAACCTAATGTGCCAACCTATTTATCTTAAGTCGACTACAAATTATGACCAGGATTTGCTCATATGTAGAGTTCCAAGATACACTAACCACATCAACCAACCGCTTATCATAATCAAAACCATCATTTCCTTCGACAATCTTGCCAAGAGCATATAGTGTAAACTTGTCCTTGTGTATTTTCCCTTATCCTACCAACTCATAAAAATATGGTTTGAATGCTTGAAATGTGATCATCTAACATGTTGAAGGTACAAAATGGTATCAACTTTTTAATGTGATCATCAACAATATGGCCATAAAGAATAAAACATTAGAAATTAAAATTAATAATGTATCATCTTTTGAAAGGTGAAACAGGTAGTAAATCTATAATTCAGTAGTAACCTTTAATAAATAATTATTGCTTATTCAAAATGATTTTATTCTTTTATTACATTTTAGAAGAAAACTTAAAATTGATATGGTGTAAGACATATAATAACATATGATTTCATAATTTCATTCCTATCAAAATTGCAGCATATAAAGTACTACTATTCCTATCAAAATTGCAGCATACAAAGTACTACTCCATGAGACTACTTATATGACAAATAACATACAATGTCACTTTAAATTTTGAATTTAACATCCACAGGTGTACACATCATGAAAAAATCTACATCACATGAAATGACCTAAGGTTGATTTATAATTAAAACATGTCAATTGATTGTTGCATGTGTGTATGAGTATATGTGTAGTGTGAATTGTGGTGTTTGATATAGTTACATGTGTTAGGAAGTAATAACTAAATATAAGTCTTTGGTAAATATATTTAGAATGGTAGTTTATTCATGCTATTCAATTATTATGTTAATACAAGTGGTTGTTGTTGTAATTAATATTTGATGAATTAAGTGTGTTTTGAGCTAAAGTTATAAGCCCTCAACTTAGCAGATTTTTGGCCTTCTTAAGCTCAAAGTTAAGCCCAAATCCATGCCTAGTTAAGGCCCAAAGCCTTTTCCAAATCTGCCCCCTGCACCTCCGAACAACAACCACCCCCGACCCACAAAAGTCAATACAAATTAGGATAAACATCAAAGCCTATTTGCACAATTAGACAATCCAAAACAGAACAAAAGGAGAGGAAAATTCGTAACTCTAAAAGGCCAACAATTTCCAACACCCAAATCAAGTTTTCTTGGACTCAACACATCAAAAATCCTTCCCCAAGCCTTATATATACATTGAGGTAAGTTTATTTGATGTTTGAGATGTCTTATTTTCCTCTTAATCCATGAAATATGCATGTGTAGTATGATACAAGTAGTTGATATGATAATTCTTGTTGAGATGTTGTAGAATGGTTAGGAAAGCTTTAGAATGTTTGACATGTTATAGATAGGTTGTAGTAGGCTCTGATGTGGTTTGGAATGAGTTGGAAGAGTTAAAATGTAAAAATTTTTGTGTTTGGAAAACAGAGGAAATCTGCAATGCGAATTGCAGTGTATACTGCCTTGTACATAGTCGGCGTACATGCCAGCGTTAAACTTTTTATGTTTGATCTTTTGGAAATTATCTTAAACGCCACCGGCATTGAAGTCGAAATTTGCTGGTGTTAGGATTTTTATTTTTGATCTTTCTAAATTTTTCTTAAACACAACCGGCGTTGGGGTTGAAATTGTTGGCGTAAAGACTCCAAGGTTCTGTACATAATGCATACTTCTTAATGCCGCCTTATACGTCGCTAATGTATGATCCTACACCACCGGTGTTAATGGCCGATGTAAACTTTGTAAATTTCAAATTTTTCTAACTTCTTCCAACATCTTCCAATACATGATATAAGACTTTTTGATCAAAGATTTGCTATATATATATGTTATGTGATGACTTTGGATTGTTTTTTTCTTAAGGTTCAATAATTTTCCTAAGTTCTAATCTAGTGAATATAAGCTTGACTTAGGATAGTAATGTGATATAGTTGATTTATGTGAAACAGAGATAGATACTCAGTTGGAGATTCCCGTCAATTCCCAAATCAAACCAGGTACACAATACTTTGATTGATTGTTGCTTAGGATAGGCATATACCAATTTGACCTTAATCAAAGAATAATAAGAGATATTGAAATTGGTTGTGCTTTACGTCGTTGAATTTGGAACCGGGGAGCGACAACCTTATCATGATGCAATGGTACGATAGTTTAGGCACTTAGCTCAATCATTTATCATGATGCAATGACTCAAATCCATGATGCAATGGTTCACCAAGATGCAATGGTGGTTTCTTTTATTGGTTAAGTGGGTAGCTAATAGGGTCAACTGTATCGGTATATTCTCTACTTAGGTTCGGAAGGAAATAATATGTTTTAGTTCACGGGAATGGGACCATTGAACTAATTGATGTTATAGACCGGGATAAATGGAGTGTATAAAGGAGTGTGAACCCTAAATGATGCTATTAATATTCTTTATCAGTTAGATATAGGAGATATAGATATCCGGTCTATCTATATCAACTTCCTGAGCAACTGTTGTTACTCAGGACCCCTAGAATTCCCAAGCTTCAATCAGAGTTTGAATACTCCAGTGTCGTTCTATTCACTTAACTAAAGATAATGAAGTTGTGGTGATTTATTGCATTGCATTTAGTTAAGTGAGCATGTCATATGTATTTGTTTGTACTATTGTGTACCAGGCCTTTGGCTCATGCTGCTATCTTGCAGGTGACTTTGATGATGAGCACTATGACGATAATGGGCTATGGGACTGACTTGGAGGACTCTATGGATGACTAGGAGAGAGAGACCTAGCATATGCTTAGGATTTCTTTTGATGTAATTTTTGTGAAGTGTTTAGGCTTCTTTGTTAAGCCTTGGAATGTATTTTGATTTGAATTGTATTTGTAATATAGTTGGGTTGTAAATAAGATTCCTATGTTTATATGATCCTTGGGAAATTGTAATGTATATATAAATATAATGTATGACTTGTATATAGGTAATGACCCACTACTTATGTGGTGGTAATGTTTCTTAATTCAAAGCATGTGAATGTTATATCTGTTTTAAACAGGCAGCCATTACAAACATCTCTTTTTAAGATGACCTTACGTATAATACTTGAATATTGTTCCTAACATTTGGGAATTATGCCTAGTTGGCACACTTAATATTTGGGTTAAGTGGGCCGGGTCTTTACATTGCAACTTCAATAATCGTGAAAAATTAATGTGACAAGATCAAGCAACTTGTGAATTTGGCACGTCCTCAACTGATTTCAAAGTTAACTAGTTACAATCAACACAAATCAATACTTCTTTAATGTTATAAGATCGAAATTAACTGAGGAAAAAAAAAGCTAATTTCATCAAAACTTGCGCTAGGATTGAATGAAATTATGGTTAAGGTTTTAGATTTAACAAAATTTAGGATTTTTGTCAAATTTAAAGGGGGAAGAAGAAGAAAAGAAGAAGAAGAAGAAGGTAGGAAAATATGAGCCCTATCAACCTCGTGTCTCTCTCTCTCTCTCATGTTTTATTATCTTATCTTTGTGTCCAATCCATGATTTCCCTAGGATTTTTAGTATATTCTAGTGCTTATTTAGAGAATTTATTTAAGAATTGGTACTTAATTACTATTTATATTCATTTTAGATGATTTTGGAACAAAGTTAATAGAAATTATTTAATTTGGAGCAGAGAACCAAGTTAGCTTTGGATGATCACAGGCACTATATGAAGTAACAGGCTCTATATAAAGATCAAATGCCCATCATGCTTATTACAATAGAGAAATGAGAATTAGAGACCATAATAGGCATGATCACAAGTGTTATGATGGATAACTTAAAGATCAATGATGATCACTGGGTCATCACCCTCGTGATTAGACCGAAGTATAGAGATTAGAGACCATCATGGGCTCCATAACGGGCGTGATGGCAAGTTGATGAAGAAAGAAAACTTGGTCACCTGCAATAATAGGCGTGATGGTGGAAATTTGTTGATCGGAGACGATCACACCTTTCATCACCTCCGTGATGAAGGGAGTGATCAGCTTTGTGTAGTGATTTTTAAAGATTTGAATTGATATATGAAACTTTACTTAAAAGTGATATGTCAAAATGGGCATCCTATTGGGAGTATAAATAGTTTACACTCCTTTGGACAAGACATTAATTCATACACATTAGTTAGTTTATTATTGTATCTTTGGAACTACAATTACGATAGAGAGAGAAAGTGTAGAAAGAGTGAAGCTGTTGTATTCAAGTATTGTAATTTGTGATTTTCCTGGAAGAACTTAAGAAAGAAGATGGGAATTCTTTGTTCATGTCATTGTAAAGACTTATACTACTGTAATAAGAAAAGGGGCTTCCTTCTCTTCCCAATTCTTATGGCATACTTTATTTCAATCCTGCAATTTATTCATTTGTGTTCTTATTCTTCCATGAGTGAGTAATACTTTAGGATTTATGAATTCATGTTGACACGAATGTGCATAAACATGTAGATTATCCTAGTAATTATTGATTTCTAGTGATTAGAACTTCATTAAAGTTAAGATAGTGTAGTGTACAACATGACCTTACAGTAGATCTCAATGGAATATGTTGAGAAACAATTCTATTGAGTAGATCCAAATCGTTAGAACAAACTACTCTAGTTAATAGAGATATTGCTAGGAAGTTTGCTGCATAGTTTGTAGAATTCAAGAATATTAACAAGAAATCAATGCAATCTTGATTTGTCCATTCATTAGGAGAGATTCTAATGAATACAACTAAGACTAGGATTGAGTATTTCTGAAAAGAATATTCATGATTTAAGAATTTCTTTAGATAATAATTGATAGGATGAACATTTTAATGAATCATGTTGATATGATGGAGTAAGCCTGTTGTTCTGGTACAATTGCCGATTAATGTAGTTTATTTGTTACAATTAGACTCAATATACATCATTACATCAATTATTCAGACTGCTAGATAATAGAAGGATTAATCTGTACTATTGTTTGTAATCATTCCCTATGGAGATGACCCTATACTCATCTGTGTTAATAAATGATAGGAATAATTGCCTGTCAAACTGAGTCAGGGATAGAATATAGGTTTATAAATTTTAAGTCCTGGTTGCTCTAATTAGAGGCGGTCTCTACATGTCAATCCCATATTTGTTATTAAATCCATGTCAATAAATGGAGGTAGCAGTATGCAAGGTATCAAAAATAGCCTTGAAAAGTTTAATTAGATACAAAAATTGAACTTTTAAAAGTTTAGGTGCCTAAATGTATTTTTCAACAAAGTCAAGTATCAAATTTGATATTAACACATAAGGTATAGTTTTCGGCTTATAATAATGATAAAAAAAAGAATCAAAATTTTACAAAGTCGATGAATAAAGGATCAACATTTTAAAATTAAAAAGGTGCGAATAAGAGTTTATTTTATGCCAACTTGTTACCCAGTTAAAATGTTGATTTAAAGTATCCATGTTTCATTTGTCATTACAATATAGAAGAGGAGATTGAAACCTGTAATATTTTATTTGAGAGAGTAGTGATGATACATTAGGCTGCTATAAGGTAATTGGCTTTAAAATTTAAACCTTAGAAAAGAATTGTGATTTGATAACAAATCATGAAATTATGATTAATCTTGAAATAGAAGGATATTGTAGGATACAAAATGAAAGATCTAATTTTCAAATTTAGAAAAAGTTTTACGTTGGAAGATAATAAAATTTAAAATTGGTTAAATTGACAAAATATTGCTACTCAACTTTTGGATTTTGTCGACCTAATTACCAAATAGGTCACATTGCATTTCAATATATTAAGTTGGTTCTCCTAGCTCTTGATTAATTGCATTTAATTTTGAATCAGACATAGTTTGTAGAAGTCAATGCATTGATTAAAATGAAAGTGAAGGTAACCTATAAATTTAGGATAACTAAAAAGAAAAAATTAGAGTAAATAATTACAATAGATTAATTTTGTTGATTAAGTTGGAGAATAAATTTGCTCGCTTCCCTCATATAAAAATATATAGATTATTTCACTAATAGCAATAAAATTTCTACATCGTATGGATTTAAGTGAAGTAGTCATGCGCTTGTTGCGTGAATATCATCCTATATGTGGTCTACGAGAAGTATCAACACAATGACACATCAAGAATAATCAAGAGAGAAAAGTAGAACAAGGAGGAGTATGTAGTCTTAATGTCTCAAATGTGCTTATGATAAGTGAAGGAGTTATCCACAAGTAACAATGAACAAGTATTTGATGTCTTGAAATAGAAATTTAATAGCATGTCAATATTTCTATCTGATTTCCTCTTCCTCGAATGAGAAGTGACTTGAGTTATTTATATAACTTAACCATCAACATCATCCGTTAGATCACGTTGATAATCAACGACTAAGATGAGTTCCTTTTAGTACACGACTCATAATGAGAATGGTTGGATGACAAACAGGTCGGTCTAACGGGCCTATGCTTTAAGTCCATTGTGCCAAATCTCTCTTGGGACCCTATTACTTAGCCTATAAGTCAAGCATAAATAAATAAATAATGTTTATCTATAAAATTTAAGCCATAAATCTTTCATTCATTGCACATTTTTATCATATAGCTTTATATGGTAATTTATCAATCTCTTTAATATTATTAGTTTATCATTTTCTTTAAGGACATAAACTTATCATTGCATTTAATAATATTGTCTAAAGAAAAGAATCATCATTATTATTCAAATCTATGTAATTTAAGTCATAACCCTCTCATTCGTCGCACATTTTTATCATATAGATTCATATGGTAATTTATCAATCTTCTAATATTATTCTTTGATCATTTTATTTAAGGAAATAAACTTATCATTGTATTTAAGAATATTGACTAAAACAAAGAATCATCATTACCATTTAAGGCTTTTTTGCATTGTTGTTTGGGCCTCATTTTAGTGTCGTTTTCAAACCGAACTAATATTAAACCGATATCAATCTGATACAAATAAAAAAACTTACACTACAAGAAATTTTGGTTTTAGAGACAAAAAATTTTGTCCTTGAAAGTGAAAAATCTGTCTCTAAAGACTTTCAGAGACAGATTTTCCATCGCAAATTTCTGTCTCAAAAATCATCGTCTCTAATTCTTTTAGAGACAGATTTATTTTTCATCGCAAATTTGCTACAGAATTTCTGTCGCAAATCTGTCACTGTTTTATAATTAGTTATTTTTAAATATTCAATTAGTAAATATTAAATAAAATTATTCCGTCGCAAATCTGTCTCTGATTCTAAGACAAATTATTAAAAAAAATACACATTTACCTCTTATTCATCCTTTCCAAGAGGTCACCCATCATAGAATGCTATATACTAAGCACACTTAACATTGAAGTTTTCACAAGCACTAATCTGATAAACTAATTCGTATATTCATGAGTAAAGTGCCACTACTATTTATTTAAGAGATATCACAATTTACAATATTATAACTATAAAACATTTTACATATCTTTTATAATTTATTTTTATTTTATAATTTCACTTTACCTATTTAAAGGATTTTTCATTAATATTTTATTAAAATAATATATACTATGTTTACATTTTATAATAATTATTTTAAATTATATATTTATTATAAATATATAATATTTTTAGTAGTATATTATAAGTTTTTGCCAAATATGATATTATTATTAAAAAATATTATATATTATGTAAATATAAATAATGTTACACATATAAATTTTTAATGATATATATTATAATTATATTTTTTACATTACTTATTTAATATTTATATTAACTTAATAAATTATATATTTTTAAGTAATATGTTTATTTTTATATAATTTTTATTACACTTAATAAATTATAATATAGTATAAACAATATAAAAATATATTTTTCATTAATATATTAATCAAATAATATATAATATCAATTTAGATATATTTAAATAATTATTATATATTATATATTTTATTACTTAAATATACTATATTTTTACATAGTATATTATTTTTCCCCTAATATGTTATTATATTTAAATAAAATATAGTATGTAAATATAAATTATGTAAGATATGTATAATAAATTTTTTTATATTCAATAACATATGAATAATCATAATTAATATATAATAAAAAAATATAAATTATATGAATATATAATTTTTATTAATATATTATTAAAATATAATACATCATTTATATATTTATATATGTTTAAATATACTAAGTTTACATTTTATAGTAATTATTTTATTTTACATATTTTATTATTGAAATATACTTTATTTTTTAGTAGTATTTTATGATATTACTTGTATATAACATATTATATTATTGTTATACACTATTTTATCAAGTTGTGTAATTTAATTTTTTATGTAAATTATTATGTAAAAGAATATATAAAAAGATATAAATATAATATTTATATTTTAAGTACTATTTTTAATTTATACTTTATAATATATAAATATGTAATGTAATAAAAAAATTTATAAATAAAATATATAATTAGTTGTAAAAAACATGTAATTATACATATTATAGTTATTATATAATAAAATTAATTTACAAATATAATATATGTCCTTATTATATAATGCACATTTATATATATTATATTAGATATGTATAATTAAAAATAGATTTTAAACATAATTATTTATATATACATATATGTAATAATTTAGTTTAGAGACAGATTTGCAACAAAATAAAAAAAAAAAATAGAACTTGGCACTAAAGTAATTTATTTCCCTCTAAAATTAGAGACAAATTTGCAACGGAAAAATCAATGTGTAATCCGTCGCAAATTCCGTTGCAAAAGCATATAAAAATTAGAAGATTATTCATAATTTATGTCATCATAAATCCATCGCAAATCTGTCTCTAATTCATTTTTTTAGAGACAGAAATTTTCCGTCGCAAATTTTTTGACTCTAAAGGCTAGTTTTCTAGTAGTTATTACAATCTAAATAGGCCCTTAATCTATATCTATCTATATAATTTAAGCCAGAATCTTTTCATTCATCGCACATTTTTATCATATAGCTTTATATAGTAATTTATCAATCTTTCTAATATTATTATTTGATATTTTTATTTGAGGAAATGAACTTATCATTGCATTTAAGAATATGGACTAAAGAAAAGAATCATCATCTATTATATTTAATCTAGAAACAATTCATTCGTTGCACACTTTTACTCTATATAGTTTTATATCTATTATATTTAAGCTAAAAACAATTCATCAGTTGTACACTTTTATACTATATAGTTGTATATGCTAACTTTATCAATTCCCCTTATTATATATTTGTTTTACTTAAAGAAACTAATTTATTACAACATTTATGACGATTGACTAAGCAAAGGAATAAATATTAATTTTAAACACGTTTTTCTTTTCTTTTTTTTTTTCCTCTTCCAACTGGCATTGTAATTATTATGTATACATAGAAGTATAATTTGATTAAATAAATTCCCTTTCTAATGTCTCATTTGTTTTGTAGGTATATGGCTACATCTTCGATGAAGCAAAATAATTGCGATTAGGATTGATGTGTCATAAAGTTCATTAAAAATATTTACAATGTATTAGAATATTATTTCATTAACCCTATGATTTCTTTTTCATGTATTTTTATATAATTTATGCAATATTTTTAGTTTCTTCATTCATTTACTGATCTTGCATGTTATTAATTTCAATTATGTTGTTTATTGTAAAATTTTATTTTCTTATTTGATTTTTACACCCACAACGCAGATGCATTGTCTGCTAGTATAATTTTAAAACCCATTTACATGTAGCTTTCTTAAGAGTTGAGCACACAAAATTCAATTTCTTTAAATTTAAATAAAAAAGATTAAATTTCTTACTATGTTAGGTTAAGGAAAAATAGCAAATATAATATACAAACATTACGAATGCATCTAATATTTAAATTCTTTTTTAGCTTTTACTGAGATTCACTTATTAGGTTACTCCTT
The DNA here is from genome assembly GCA_024138025.1 of Combretum micranthum. Classification (NCBI taxonomy): domain Eukaryota; kingdom Viridiplantae; phylum Streptophyta; class Magnoliopsida; order Myrtales; family Combretaceae; genus Combretum; species Combretum micranthum. The sequence goes on along the minus strand of JAMXBD010002186.1, from coordinate 138,662 downwards.
TAAGAGCAAACACGAAAATGGAAGCGCTATTTGCAATTGAGAAATTTTTTCATATTTTAGTGTACATATCCGCTAATATATATAACGAAATACTATATATATATTGAATTCACTGGGGGCGATGGAAAAGACAAAAGAAGGTAGTGGGAGGACTTAAAAGGATGACGATTCTCGTCCGTGGAAACTTCATAATGTTTAGGATGTATATATAGCGTTTTGATGTAAAACTTCGTTGTTTCGTTTGCTCGTATATGCATCAAAGAACCTGGAATTCCAAGAGCCATTATTTGCATCCATTTAACGTAATGGAAGGGTCATACTGTCAATATCCATTGCCAAGGTAAATCGTAGTTTTCCATCCACAATCTCTGTATCATAGATATCACCCTTTCGATCGGAAAAAGGCGATAATGATACACCTGTTTATTTTCATCGTATTCGGCAAGTCACAGAGGACAAGTAACAAGTTAAAAAGCCTTCAGCTCCGATCCACATCGTGGATTTCCATCTTCTGTCTGTTAGCTTTTAGATTAAAATTATAGATGTATGAATTCAAGGGAAGTAGTCGTGTGCGTGCTACGTGAGTATTACGCTACACATGGCTTGCCAGAAGTAATAACTAATAAATAACGACACTTCAATGATGACTTAGAAAGAAGAATGGTAAAGAGAAAAGTAGGTACCCTCAATATCTCAAATGCAGTTGTGACAGGCAAAGAAGCTGTCAAGCATCAAACTCCACAAGTATTGATGAACAAGTGTCTGATTTATTAAAACAGAAATTCAACAGCACTTCAGTGTATTTTTTAGATTTTTTCTTCTTCCTTATCTTTTTCCTTTTTTATTTTTTCAATGAAGAGGGATTTGAGGTATTTATAGTTGTTGACTATTAACACCATTCGTTGGATCACGTTGACCCATTTTAGTGCACGAGCCAAAAAGATTAGATGATAAACAAGCTAGTTCAACGGCTCCTGCTCTAAGTCCATTTTATCAAATCTCACTTAATTATCCAAATAATTGAATTGGACTTGTTAGGCCTTATTACCCAACCCACAAGTCAAGGCCAAATAAATAACGTATAATTTAAAGCCAGTTAACAAGAAATCCACAAAGCAAGAAAGTTGAGGTTATAAGGTATTATATGGTATGAGCTTCTAGGCTTTGTATCGCTTTCGTATCACTTTTTTTTTTATGGAAGGTAACAATTTTTTCCTTCAGGCCCTCATACAGTCATATTCTTTGGATTGTTTTTCTGCCCAATAACACGTCACGAAAGAATAACCACTGCTTGGTTCTCATTTATCTTTGATATTTCAACCTTTAGATTTTGTGTTCTCTCCGATAATCTCTTGAATAACGTTGAAACGTTCCATAACTGTAAAATTTAATAAAATAAATTTACTATGATATATAATGAATAGCTGTAATAAGTAGAATTAATGAAATCCATGTAAGATGGTATTTCTTAGATGCTCTGATGATGAATATCTAAAAATAAATTACATCAAGTTTTTCATCCAGTTTACTAGACCAAGATGATGCCAAAAGAGGGGCATATAGGAAATCAGAGTTAAAATTCTTCTATGCTTATCTAGTATTACTTCAGTAGTAACTTAAAAAAATAAAAACTTACTGCATATACTTTTTAAATACTGTCCAACGCAAAATTTTATGGATACTCACTAGGGATGCAACCGGAGCGGATTCGGGATGGGTTTTTTTAAAACCTGAACCCAACCCGAGTCCTTAATGGGTGTCCCAGAACCCGAGAAAAACCCTATCGGATTTTTTCTGTCATTCCCAAAACCCAACCCGCTAGGATTTAAGGAACTCATAACCCGACTTGACCCGACTCGATTCTAAAATTTTTATTTTATTTTTTTAAAAAAGCAAAAAAAATATTTTTTTAAGTTATTAATAATACAAACACTTATATTGAAAGAATGAATTTTAGACAATAATATCATATAAAATGATACAAACACTTCATTTTCACTTACTTTCATATACATATAATATAAATGGGATCCTTGCTTTAATAACTTAATATTTTTAATTTTTTAATATTTTGAATTTATGCCGGGTCAGGTTTTCCTAACAGGTTACATAATAAACCCAAAACTCGACCCGATAACTTATCGGGTTTTTTTTTTCATCCAAAACCCACCTCAAAACCCTATAGGGTTTTTAGTAGGTTGGGCAATCGGATACCCTATAACGACCCACCCCGCTTGCATCCCTAATACTCACCCAGCACTTATATATACCCATGGCATATGATACCTAATAAGTCTTTTTCCCTCAAATGAAATTCCTCTTAATTTTGTGAATAGAATTAGAATCTTTTCTTTTAAACCACTACAAGTCTTCGATAAATTTATCTATAGAAAGAGAAGAAATTTGAGGGGAAATTAAAGAAAAGAAAAAACTAGAGACTTCATGGTGACAAATAAGTATCTCAACATTTACTTTTGGAATAAATAATAGCAACACAAATTCTAATCAATGATGGTAAGATCATAATCATATAAATAAAACCTATTACATTGAACCTATGATTAGAAGTTCCTAAATCATAGATGAGGGTTAGATTGATTAATGGAAGAACGGTAGAAGTTTTGCATTAAAAAGGAAAAAAAATTTGAGTCTTATGATTCAGATAGGTAATTAATTATGACATAAACTCAACTCAATTTTAAAAAAAAAAAACACTTATAAAAGTTATTTAAAGCTTTTTTTTTCAAGATTTATTTTGAAAACAAAAAAAACACATGATTATAAATATGAGGTCAAAAATTCATAGAACGTGAAAATAGAGTAAAAGAATTTGAGTAATTGATTTAGAATTTAAACCTTAATTTATGAAAACCATGTAATGTAACTATAATATGAAAAAGTAATAAAATTATGATTGATCAAGTAATAGAAACATATTATAGGGTACAGAATTAAAGATATAATTTTTGAATTTGAAAAAGTTTTATGTGGGAAGATAATAAAATTTAAATAATTTTTTTTAATTGTGCCACTCAACTTTGGAATCGGTCCATTGAATTACTAAATAGGTCGACCACATTGCATTTTAGTCAAATTGAGTTCGTTCTCCAAATCCCACTCCTGATCAATTGCCTTTAGTTTTAAGTCCGCTTACTCTTATACAAGTCAATTAATTTTTTCGATTAAATTGAGAACAAAATTTGTTCATTTTCATTATATTAAATATGTAGGTTATTTCTTTAAATTGTTTGATTGGAAACTTAGTATTGAGCATAGACATATAAATAAAAAAGTGTTTAAATTTCATACTATGTTACATTAGTGAAATATGACAAATATAGTCAATAGCTTGTAATTTAGTAGCATATGGTTATTGTACTCATCTTTGAGGTATCGAGTTTAATTTCCTATGTTGTAAGAGTCCTAGTGACTATGTTATAGTAACTACTGAAAAAAAATAACAAATATAATATATACTGACATTTTGAGTACATCCATATCTTCTTTTTTTAAGATTTTGTTAAAATTTACTAATGAGGTTACTCCCTGAAAAAAAAAAAAAATGGAAGCACGATTTACATTAGAGAATTTTGTTTGTTATTAAGGATACATGTCCTATATATTACTAACTACTATTATAATATAGTTTTCGAATGCGTTAATTATTACATTTAATACATAAACTTTACATGCTGTTACAATTAACCATCCAACGTTAATTTTGTATCTATATATCTTTTTATTTTTTCCATAAACTACAAATAAATCTGAAATTTTTATAAATAATAAATTAATACTCTTAAACTTACGGTATAGTTTAAATATGATGGTATACTTATGAATAAGTCATGGTACACATATATTTTAAATATCAAATGTGATGTTTTCTGGAGTTTTAGTTAAAATAAAAAATAACATTTTTCTCTTTTTAATGTTTGTATTGATAGCGTTTTGTCCCTATGAACGGAGTGAAACTTCATTGTTTCTATTGCTTTCATTGGCATCCAAAAGCTTGGAATTCCAAGAGCCATTATGTGCTTTCTTAAACGTCACAAAAGGGTCATGCTGTCAACATCCATTGCCAAGCAAATCGTGGCTTTCCATCCCCAAGTTCTAAGTTAATATCATAAAAATCTTCCGATCGATTAGGAAAAAAAAATTAATAAAAGTGATAATGATACACCCGCTTATTATCTTCGTCGTATGTGATTGCTATGTTATTAAGACATCTAAGAAGTCATCAAGCCTCTATTTTATCTTGTTGGGTTCATTTATTTAGTTATTTTAATGTTTTATTATTTTTTATTGTTTTTAAATAGATTATTATGAAAAAGGAAATACAAATAAAAAATAAATATTTTTATTTATAAACAAGTCAAATAGACTAAATATTGATCAAATACAAAGAAAACACATATACATATTAGATTTAGATAAAATGCAAATAAAAATCAAATAATCTGAATACACCTAGACCAGATCTGAAATACCACAAACCTTCACCTAGATTAGAAATTGAGTTTAGATAAGATTAGATGAATAAAATTAATCATAGGATATAAATAGACAAGTTGATAAAGTTAGATTAGTAATTAATTAAATGAAACTTGAGATTTGAAATCTAAATTCTCTAAACAAGTCATTGAAATGTTTAGAGGATTCTTAAACTCTTGATTCTTAGCCTAAACACTAATTCCTAATTCTTTACAAAATTTGAGTTCATTTGCTGAATAAAAATATCAGTTCTTAAACCCGAACTCAAATTAAATATCTTTTATCTAAAAAAATTCTCAAATTAAGTTCTTATTGTAAGTTCTTAATTTCTAACATATTGGTTCCGAAGCAAACTTTTAAATACTCTTGAAACTATAGATATTTGACCTAATAGTTCTAAAACTATACCTATAATCCTTCATATTAATTTAGTCCCTATCCTTTTCTTTTAAACCCTCTATCCTCCGCTTCTCTCTTCCTTCACTTTTCCCTTTCTTTCCTTTTAGCTTCTTGGACCGATGCTTTCCTTTCCCTCCTCCTTTCTTCTTCTTTTCTCTTTTTTTCTTCAAATTTCTTCCACAAATCTCAAGATTAAAGCTATCTAGAAGAATAATCAAAGCTAGGAGAGAAGCTAGATGAAGGAAAATAAGCTAGAAATGTAAAGAAAGATCAAGTGTCCAAGTGTTCTAAAAACTAAGTTTTCTATTTCTATTTCTCTTTGTTTTTACTTGCAATTTACATTTGTAATTGATTAATTGATGTTGAATTGGGTTGAAAGTGCTGTTTATTTATATATTTGTTGGTTCAATGGTTGATGGAAGTTGGGATTGGTTGGAGGAAGAAGATGATGAATAGTGCTTATGGAGGTTGATGAAGTTTGAGATGTTTGATGTGGTGAATGTGAAGTTTATGTTGTTTGAATGTTATATTGATCATATAACAAGCTTTGGGGAACTTTGGAATGAGTTTAAACAACTTTGAAAAGTATAAAATGCATTTCAAGAACAAAGGATTTCGTAATTTTCTCGTTCCAGTGTGCACAACCTTATGCACGGCCATGCACATGCCCGTGCAGGCCTCAAAATGCTTAAAACTTTGTCTCGGGTCACTTTTTCATGCTCTGCACGGCCTCGAGCACGGCCATGCACTCGGTCATGCAGACTTCCCCTGTTTCGCAGCCGTTTGTATTTTAGCCATAACTTTTTCATACGACCTCCGATTGAGGTGATTCAAGTTGCTTGGAAAGCTTAAAAAGAGATCTACAACTTCCATGTTTTGAGATTTTACAAATTCAAAAAGTATCGATGCTTAAATTTTGATTCTTTCCAGCTGCAACACTTTCCAAAACAAAGTCAAAAACTTATTTTTGTTTGTTAAATGTGTTTTTGCTTAGGAAATGGATCTTTTTGAGCTAAAATGTGATAGATAAGTGATATTTGATGTGTTAAGTGAATTAATTCATGTATTTAAACATGGGTTAAGTAGATTTATAGATTTAACAAATAATTAGATTAAATCTAGAAGTTTGTTATAAAATGAACTTAGTTAACAAACCTAGGTTCAACTTAACTAAATGAACTTAAATGAGTTAAAATAAATTAGATTGAGTTAGTTTAATTACTTTGGCTTAGTAATTAGATTAAATGATTAATTATAATGAGTTTGACTTAATGAACTCAATTAAACTAAAATGAACTAGATTTCTTAAGCTTAATCCGCTTGGCTTGGCTTTTGAATTAAATGGCTAAGGTTAATCAATTTGACTTGGTAAATGACTTAAATGACTAACTTTTAATCAATTTGGCTAATGTTAAGCTAAAATGGATTAATAGCTATGAATTAGCTTAGATGAATGAAATAGGATGATCTTTGAATAATATGGGGAATATGTTGTTTCAAATGTGTGTTTACTTGGAAAATAAATGTTTTTAGTTTATGAATTCTTCGTTAATGCTTTTCTAATAAAACACTATAAATAAAGAGAAAAGAAATTCTTTGACAGACAAAGGAGAACTGTCCATATTTTGGCGGGGCGATATTCGCAGCCATAGTGGGGTTCCACATTAGTGTCTGATCAAATAGGATTTAATAAAAATGAGTTTGAGATGAATGGATAAATAGCTTAAGTTCTTATATGATTTTGATGAAGTGGATGTTTAGTTTAGTTTAGTTTCTTATACGAGTTCTTTCCTTAACAGAAGTAGATATCTAATTTATCTTCTAGATTATCTTCTAGAATTCCTTCTGAGACTCTGTTTGAATTTCATATTCAAGGTATGCAGTAACTTGCGTGTTGGATGTTAGGATAGGCATCTAATATGGATTAAGAACTTAAAGACGGCTTAATAATTGATGAGTGTTGGTTGTGTTTTACGTCGTTGAATCCGGATCCGGGGAGCGACAACCTTGTCATGATGCAATGGTGTAATGGTTGTACTAAGGGCTGTTAGTGGAGGCTTATGTATGTAAAAAAGGTGGAGCTGGTAGCACATGGGGTCCCCAGCGTACTGCTTTCCCAGGGCTTGGCCGCCTCTAATCTTTAAGGCATTCTCCCCCAGTACTCACAGCGTGAAGGATATCCCACATGGGCGAGGCTTCACCCTTTTTACATACATATAAGCCTCCACCAACAGCCCTTAGTACAACCATTACATGCATTTGTAATGGTTGTACTAAGGGCTGTTGGTGGAGGCTTATATGTATGTAAAAAGGGTGAATGTCACGCCCCGAAGGGTACCCTAAACGTGGTATCCGCCGTACACAATATTAAAAGCCTAAGAATGACCACCTCAGTCACGCGAAGCTTCCATACTATGTACAAGGCGTCTAACACATGGAGGAGACTCATCGGAGTAATGCATTTTGTTGATACAACTTGAAACAATGTAAAGGAAATTCAATTCACTATTCTTCAAAATACAACTCATCAACTTCAATTACAATTCATCAAAAGATTCTACTACATAAACTATTACAAGGCAAATAAAAACCTAGCTAATAACTTCAAACATTCTTATGTCTTGCCGGAACCCAGTCATACCCGGCTCAACCATTCAGTCCCCACTTTGCATTCTTGAGATAACCTGTTCATTTAAACAACTATAGGGGTATAAGCTACACTAGCTTAGTGAGTGAAAACTTCCAGGATTACATTTATAACACGTCATACAATCAAGTGATTAGTCAGACAAGTGATATGCATCAAACGTGAATTCAACAAACATATGACCTGCCGGAAATCATATGTGGATGGACTTACGCCCTCCATCCCGGGTTAGCAGATTAACGAATCCTGCGGTACGACCGAGACCGTTTCAGCTTACGGACAACTATAAACTATAAAATCGTTTAAGGTACAACGATAAACCAACAAATGCTAATGCTCCATCCCCATCGTGTATGAATGAGTTCAATTTCATCTTCAATTCCGAATAATCAATTATACCATTCTTTTGTGATCAATCAATAATCGCAGACAATCAATTCTAATTCATCTATACAAGCAATAGTTAATCACTCGGCTTCGATATTCTTACATTCCATTTCTCATATCAACAACAAGCATACATAGTTTCCATTCGTCCCCATCATGCATATCCATTTTATCTTTACCAAATATCTAGTGCAACTATTATTACAATCATACAATAAATGAAATCGGAAGTAATACTCACTCGGCCATTGGATCACCGGTCTCTTAGTACAAGTAATCCGGTGGTAGGGAATCGTCGTATCGGGTCACCTAAAAAGGAAGAAATACCCTAATAAGTATTTCATCACTTAACTAGTCCAAGCTATCTCATACAAACTATCAAATTCGTAATTCTCGTCCTAAGCGGGAATTCCAACTTAAAACGGCCATAACTTGGTCATTTTAACTCGGAATCTCGCAAATTATATATCGATTTCTATCTACTTCGAAAGATCTATCTATTTCTAATATTATTTTTAAGTTTTGAAAACATTTAGGTCTCAGAACAGAGGGATCAGATCTGATCAGTAACGGTTTCCAATTCCGAAAAATAGTTTTGTAAATGTTTGTAATGTTTTTATTATACAAATTAGCCATACATGCAATATGAGTGATTTCCTAATATGAATGGCATGAAATGAGTTTCATGTATGCATGGTCTTGATGATTTTTGGTAAAAGAAAATTTTGGAACTCTTTATTTTGCAAGACTTCAATTATAACTACTTTTTGAAAAATCTAGTTTTCTAACTTTGGTCATTTCCATTTGTTTTGGATTTATTACTTAAGAAAATATAATTATTTTTGTTAAAATTAAGTCTTCATTAATATATTACTTATGACCTTCATTTCTTCATAAAAATTTCCATTTTACACTTGTTAAACATGTTTTCAAGTGGGGTTGATTCCAAAATCCGAATTTTACAAAAATTAGTTTTTAAGTGATTCCTTTAAATAAAGTCATTTGATATTTAGAAAATTAGGGCTCAATCATACATAACCATTAAGGACTTCATTCTTACACAAAAATTTGCATTTTACACTTTACAAATATGTTTTCCAATATGGTTTACTCAAAAATCCGAATTTTAGAAAATCCACTTTTTGAATGATTCATTTGGAAAAACTTGTTTAATGCATTAAATTTTAAGACTTACTACATCTATTGTCTAAGGACTTCATTTAACACATAAAACTTGCAATTTGAGCTCAAATACTTAGTGATTACATATGCATCATCTCAAATTACGAATTTGACAATTTGATCACTAACTCAAAATTTTTCATTTTAATTCCATTACTTGGTTTACACATTACTCATGCCTAAACTTATTTTAACTTGTAAAAATCATTGCTTAATGATATCTATTACCTATATACTTCATTTTTCACATAAAACATGAGTTTTGGAGTTGATACATGGGTTCTAAAAATTGGTCTTGGTTGGGATCCGAATTTACAAAATTCATTTTTGGATATCTTTTGATAAAATCTATCTAAACTCATGAAAATCCATTCCTTACATATCCTATCTATGAGCCTTTCATTTCTTAAAAAAAACTTCATTTTTGAGTTGGAAAACATGTTTTTAAAATAGGCCTTGGCCAAAATCCGAAAATAGAATTTTTTTTTTGAAAATAACTTTTGAAATCACTTTGATTCTTGTAAAAAGAAGTCTTGATGACATATACTAAGCCTTCATTTTCTTAAGTAAAAAACATTTTGACACTTGGAAAGTGTTTTTAAATGGGTCTTGCCAAAATACGAATTTCACAATTTTGTTTGAGTTCATAACTAAGATCTATACTTAATATGAACATAAACATAAAACAAATGCATGGTAATAAGCTATAAACATCATGGATCTAAACTTCACTTATCAAAATCTTTCATTTATGGTATCTATACCCTAAGCCCTTCATTTTAAATGAAAAATATACATTTGAAGTTGAAAAACCACTTTTCTAAATATGTTCCATTTTCATCCGAATTTTCAAAAGTTGTTTTGTTGAAAATAAAATAGATCTTGGTTTCCTACAACTTTCCTACCATCATCAAGCTATAGCAAGTTGTTCATGAACATAAACAAAGATCTAATGCATCTATGAACTCAAAACTTTAGATCTAGTTTTCTAAACTAGTTTTACATGCATGAATCACTAAGATAGACATGTGAATGCTAGATCTATGCATAAATCATAAGGAATAACAAAAATAACAACTTAAATACAAGCTATGGCATAAACAAAAATCAAAGCTATAAAAAGTTAGATCTACAAAATAAAACAACTTTAAACAAGGAAATAATAACAATACAAGATAAAAAATGGAGAAGAGGAGTGTTTCATTTTTGGCATCATTATCCTTAGCTTTTAAGCTAATGGAATGTCATTTGATGCATGAAACTCTCATTATACTTTACCTGTATCACCTATGGAAGCTTAAAAAGAAGGTTTACTTAAGAAATCTTCAAGAAATATGTGTGGGAGCTCCAAAAAAAAATAGGGGCAGCAAGGTTTTTGTAAGAACAAGAGATAAAGAAGAAAAAGAGAGGAAAAGAGAGGAAAAGAGTAAAAGAGATATGGTTTCAAATGAATGAAAAGGAATAAATGAAAGGCATTAAGTGGAGAGAGAGGAGGGTATTAAATGAAAAAAAAAAAAATAAAACAAGTGCAGAATTTTGGGGTGTTTCCACGTGAAAGAGAGTGAGAAGAGAGAGGGCTTGTTTGAATTTTTGACAAAAAATTGAATTGTGTAATAAATGGTGTGTGTAGCTTCTTTAAGAAGGAGTAGACAATAATTAATTTAGTCAAAATATGAATAAATAAAAGACAATGGCAGCCATAAAATGAGTCAAAAATCTGCCAACAATTGTGGGATAATGTGTAGAAAGATTGAAGTGAAAAGGAAGTGACATGTGTAAGGTGTACTTGAAGGTATGGGTTGTAAAAGTACTTTTTTAATAAAATAAATTAAAATAAAATAAAATTGAAAAATTTATTCCAAATATTTGTAGCAGATTTTTCATATTTAAAATTAAATAATTATTTAAATTATTTTAGTATTTTAACAAATATGTTACCGGTATGATCAAAATACGCGATTATGGGCTATAAATAATATTTTTATAACCCGAAAAATTCTAATAAATTATTTTATGAAAATATAAATATTTTTCAATTATTAAATTAATTTATTTTATTTTTAGTATCGGATCTTAAACAGAATCTGATCCCGTAAAGACCCGAAACAAACTAAATTTTAGAAAAACAAAATTTTCTATAACATGTAAAATATTTATCTAAAAATATAAGGCATTATAAGAATAACAATTTTTTTTTTGAAATAAAAATGAATAGTGTAAAAGACTAATCAATTACCGGTAATAATGGAAATACGATAAAAAGGTTATAACTGTAACTTTTATAACCCGAAAAATTATATAACTGATATATTTAGAAATATTATGAAATTAAGAGTCTAACGGTACTATTGGTATATTTTTGATATCTCGAGCCCCGGGACACGCTTTTCGAAGTCTGTATCCGAACGGGTTCGAAATAGGTCAAAAATTTACCAATCTAATATTTTTAAACAACCTTATATTACTATGAGCTATTCTATATATTTAAACTACATCTCGACCTCTAGGATTAGGGGCACTAGATTGCCGGACTTACACTATTGTATTCCGGTTAGGGTTTCCGGGTGATTTTTCGGTTTATTGGAAACTGATATTTATGTTCATACATCATATTTAATTTGAGAAGTTTATTTTAAATTTTATTTTTTTGTAAGTATTTATTATCTTTTAACGTTTTTCGGAATTTTTGAATTGGGTTTCATTTTCGAAAGTTAATCGTTATTTATATTTTAATAATTTGTTTTTGGGCTTTATATTACCCGTTTTATAAGTCGGAGTTAAATATGGAATTTTTCGTACGTAGTGGTTTTGAATTTGAAGACCACTGAGTTCTTATTTTATTTTCGAGGATTTTCGTTTTCTCATGATTAAGAAATTTTTGAATTCATTCATGGTTCAGGACTTGTCAAAATTCGGTTTTAACTTGGAGTGATTTTTTTAGGGTTTATTTTCGAAGTTCCTCTTAAAATTATTTACTGAAATTTTCCGGGCTTACAGTGAAGCCTCGCCCATGTGGGATATCCTTCACGCTGTGAGTACTGGGGGAGAATGCCTTAAAGATTAGAGGCGGCCAAGCCCTGGGAAAGCAGTAACGCTGGGGACCCCATGTGCTACCAGCTCCACCCTTTTTACATACATATAAGCCTCCACCAACAGCCCTTAGTACAACCATTACATGCACTTAGCCCAATCTTTTGTCATGATGCAATGACTTAAATCCATGATGCAATGGTTCACCATGATGCAATGGTGGTTTCTTTTATTGGCCAAGTGGGTAGCTAATAGGGTTAACTGTATCGTTATATTCTTTACTTAGGCTCAGGAGGAAATAATATGTTTTAGTTCACGGGTATGGGACCGTTGAACTAATTGATATTATAGATCGGGATAAGTGGAGTGTATAAAGGAGTGTGAACCCTAGATGATGCTATTAATATTCTTTATCGGTTAGATATAGGAGATATAGATATACGGTCTATCTATATCAACCTCTGAGCAGCTGCTGTTACTCAGGACCCTCAGATTCCCATTGGCTTGTTCCGGAGTGTGAGTGCTCCATTATTGATTTGTTTATTTTAAAGAAAAGATAATAACTTGTTGATTGTACATTGCATTTAGTTAAGCTCGTGTGCCACTCCGTGTGTGATTGTGTTACTGTGTATTGGGCTTCGCTCATTATTGTTGTTATTCTTTTTACAGGTATTGTTATTGTTGATGTTGATGATGAGATGATGACTTGATGATGATGTGGAGGCTGTTGATGTTGTTGTTCTTATTATTATTGATGTTGATGATGATGAGGATGGTGATGCTGATGATGATTGATGTGATGATGTTTGTCCTGGGTTTTGGGCGATTCTAAAGATATGGGAGAATGAGTGAAATGTGATAGGATCGAGATATATTTGTATTTTATTTCTTCTTTGTTTTGTTCTATAAAGACTGGATTTAATTATAAATTTGTATTTTCATTTAAGGCTTGTTAGTGCCCATGTTTTTGTAAATAAGCTTTTGTAAATATTTATCAAACTGAAAGTTTTTCCACTTTTAATAGTGGAAGTTTGAAATGCTTTTATGTAGAAACGTTTTTATTAAAGTTTATTTTTCCGCTGCTAAATCCAGTTGTTGCCAGAATCTAACTAAACGATTTCATAATCTAAAATTAAATAGCAATGTTCAACATAAACACCTTCTTTTAAGACAACCTTACGTATAATTCGTAAGAGTTATACGTAGTTGGGGACTTGGTGTGCTTAATCTGAGAATTGAGCATGTCGGGTCTTTACAAGATCCATAGCATGACTTTTCCATCTCCTAACTGTTAGGTTTTGAAAGTTTGAATTAACAAAACAAAGCAAAAAAGTGAGATTACATTTTCCGTATATAGTCAATTCGACGTCTGTACAGTTTAATCTGCAGGGCTTTCCGTCAAGTTTTGAAAGATAGCATTTTTTTTTTCTCGACTTCAGGCCCTCATTCGTATTCCTTGGATTGTTTTCTTGCCCTAATAGCATGTCATGGAAAAATAACTACTGCTTGATTTTTATTGCTCTTTCAAATTTAAATCTTTGTAGTAATCTCTTTAATGATGTTCAAACCTTCCGTATCTGTAAGGTTTAATAAAATAAATAAATTTAGTATGATCTATGATAACTGTAAATAGAATTAACAATCTATATAAGGAAGGAAAACTTTTAAGGTCTCATGATTGTTGCTAATGTTATAATTTGATTTTGTACAAAATAAACTATTGTAAACAATTTTAACAGTTTCAATCACAGTAAGAATAGATATAAACAATTGATGATGTGATGCGAGCGATCTCATTATAACCACCATAGGACCATGGAAATTTTCTATAAAATAGTAATGTAGTATTAATAGATACTCTTATGATGAATATCTAAAATAAATTACATCAATTTTATGATTTAGGATACCGTACCTAAATATTTCAAAAGATGAGGATATAGGAACTATATTTGAAATTCTTCTATATTCATTACAATGGTGGGAATTTAGGAAACATAAAAAGAAAACAGTTTGAATCTTAGCCTAGTTAATTGATTATGAGGTGAATTCAACTCGATTTAAAGAAGCTTAGAAAAGTTATCTAAAGGTTTTATCTTTTAGACTTATTCTGAAGGCAAACAGAATAATAAACATCAGATAAAAAAAATTTATAGAAAGAAACTGAAGTAATTTGTTTTCAAATTTAAACCTCATAATTTATGTAAATCTTCCATGGAACTATGATTTAGTAACAAGTTATCAAATTATCGTTAATCTAGTAATAGAAACATATTATTGGATACAAAGTTAAAGACCTAAGATTTAGATTTGGAAAACTTTTCCTCTAGAAGATAATAAAATTTAAAATAGCTTGCATTTGGTTAACCTAACTGCATTTCAATCCATTGGTTGACTCTTCCAACTCCTTTGTCAATTGCCTTTAATATTAAGTTGAGTTAGTTTGAGGAAATCATTGCACTAATTAAAATGAAAGTGAAAGTGATCTAGGACTTTAGGACAAAGAATAGAAAGAATTTAAAAGTCAATAATTGATATTAGTTAATTTTTTTATTAAATTGAGATCAAAATTGTGCTTTTCCTTATGTTAAATTTATAGATTGTATCATCAAGAGACATGGGGTATCTTGATTGGAAACTGAGTGGAGAGAGAGTTTTGCTATTATAAATACTCATATTGCAATTTCCAACCATACCATAATTTGAAAAGTAAGTACATTACAAATGGAATAATGGAAGGAAACAACCATTGGCCTTAAAACCTAATAGCATATGGTCCAAGTCATCATCTTAATGTACTAAGTTGGATTATCTATGTTAGGGTATTGTAATAGTCCTATGTGGCTATATTGTAGTTGCTCTTGTCACCAAAAAAAAAAAAAAAAAATTATAGAAAACAATGGTGATACACATTCTCATTCCGACTTTATATTAAATTTATGTCTATTTTTATACTTATGATAAGGAAAAGAACGTATGACTTAAATACACACACACATAAAAGTGATTATAATTGCAAAAAATCACAAGAAAAAGGGAGCAAATAAATTTTCATGCTCCAACTCCATGCCTGCAGATGAGAGAGTATGGCTGAAAGGAATGAAAAGCCTTGTCCATGGCAACAGTTGATTGCAACGGCCCATCCTGTCTTCAATCGTGAAAATTTAGGCCATCTCAATCATTCATAAATGGAGAAAAATAGATAGAAAAAAGTCAATAAAAGAATATAAATCTATTCAAAGGGTAAGGAAGGGGCAAAAACACGAGATATAAATGAAGCATGCAACATTGATAGAGGCATTTTTTCCTAATTTCAGTATATCTTATTTATTTATTTGTTTGTTTGTTTTTTTGTCTTTGAATTATATCTTTTTCTTTTTTAGATAATGAGATCCACATTGATGACTAAGTGGAGAAGTTAATTCATATAAAGATTGAAGATAAGGATTTCCAATCCCATAAGAACAAAAAATAATTTTTAGCTATCTTTTTTTTGGCCAACATCTTTAGCTATCTTTAATCTTAACATGTTGTAATGGATTTTTTTTTTCCTTGTAGGTTTTGTGATTATCTTAATCATAAATTAGACTTAATTTTTTTAGATCTTGAATTGCTCCATGACATTAATATATTTAATTTTTGGTTAACTAGCATGTATTTTTTTTTTCCTTTTCCCATTTCACTAGCATGTATTTTATATTGCATGGAATATATCTTATGTGGGTACATATCAAATAGGATACCAAAACTTTGCAAAAAATTAAAATTTAATTTGGCACCTGAATATAGAAGTGATCAATTTAATACATAATCAATTTTTTGAACTACTTTTGCTATCTTTCTAAAACCGTTAACTTTATTAGCCGGCATAGAAAAGACAACCTGTCGTTGAATTTTTACTACTTTCTCTAATGTCATCTGGCACCAATAAGTTACTCTTCTACGTCATCAAACGGAATAGACAATATTAAGTGAAATGGTAAAAATAGCTATGAAATGTTTAATTGGGTGTTAATTTGATAACTTCAAAGTTGAAGTACCAAAATGAATTTTCATGTAGACTTTAGGTACCAAACTTGACATTTTTCCAATTTTATAATGAGTTTTGTATTACTAAATGGTTGATTACACATAAACATCTGGGGAATGGTTAGAAAAAAACATTAAAGTTTCACAAAATATGAGATCTTAAATGGTTAAAAAATAGAAGTCAACATTTTAAGTAAGTGACAAATAAACACAAAGAAAAAAAAAATCTTTTATTTGCACCACTTTATATAATGTTGATTATTATTTTTTAACTATCTATAATGTTCATTCATTTTAGTTAACTATCTATGATATTGGTTTATTATTTGACCTACTTTTTAAATATTATTTTTTTAACCACTCGAAATACGTATCTAAATTTACCCAAACATGATGCCTTCTTTTATAAATTACCCATTACAAATTCAATCTAACTCAATGATAAATTAACATTGGAATACAATTAGCAATGCTTTGATAACTTAGAAGGGAAGTAAAAAAGAAATAATCTAAATCGAGAATCCAATAATTAAACATATAAAGTTTGACTTCACATTACTCTGATTTCTGATAGTTAATATTGTTCTATCTTGGACTTGTTAATACGTGTAAAGCATTTGTTCCGAGTCTTTCCTCCAATTCTGTTGGATGTACTTTTCAATTGGCTTATTCATTTATGGATACATAATGAGATAGAAAATAGCAAGTAATTTTGCAACGAAAAAGGTGGAAAAAAGAATTCGAAAGTCAAATAATCATCCGCATAATTTAGAACTCGATAGAATATATCATACGATCACGATGTGTGTGGTTATAAGTCGCTTACAAATAAATGATAGGATAAGCCCATTGTAACGCCCTAAAATAAGGCATTACAACCCGCCACGTGTCCCTCTCTTAAAAGAGACACGCAAAGGCTCTAAATCCCAATACCACAAAATATAAACATATAAAAATCTCCATAAACCCACATTTAAGGGTACTTTAAAAGGAACAAAACCCATGAAACCTGTAATTTATAACTTTCAAATATCTCCTATAATATAAACTAAATCCGAGTTGGCAAAACCAAAGCCAACAATAATCCAGAAAAGATCCATCTTCCAACTAAAAACATATAATCCTGTTTAATAAACTATTACATGAAAACCAATACTTCAAATCCTCAAAAAGATAACTAATCAAAATATTGTTTCAAAAATCTTCAATAACTCAAGAAATCATTTTTTTTTTTTTTATATGCCCTGTATAACATCCTATTCCTCTGCAGTATAGTCAGGTCCACTATCGCCATCCCCATGATCAAAATACAAGTCATAGCCAGACAAGTCATAAACAATATCTCCATCACCTGTACCTGAAAAAGAAAGGAATGAGCGAAAACGCCCAGTACGCCAGTCCACAAACAATATGCAAATGCACAAACAACATGTATAGATACGTGCAACTAACTAAATGCAAACAACAGGATTATTATCTTCATTAAGCCTACAAAACAACACAGTTCAGAACCATAGATCTCTGATCCCAAACTTGGAGTTACTCAGACTCCTGAAAAACAACCATATATCGAAAATAAATAATTATATACATATATTGGTGAATGGGTACTCCCCAAACACCCGCGGCCATACTGCCAATAAACCTATATCTACCGGAATCATCTCCAAGTGCAACTCCACTAGGGACAACGACACACAAGGATCATCAGGGTGCCTCACCAGTATCACTGTCTGCCAGGTCTTTACTAGTCAAAGCCAAAGACATCCAGAAAAACAATTTAAGCCAAATAGAATTAAGTTCATTTATATCTGTTCCTACAGGCAACAATCAGAAAACTAAACCTGCAAGCAAATACAACAAACAAGGAAAGGTCGTACCTTTTCCAATTCCAGGGACAAATCTCTCAAAATCCTCAAATTCTTAAAAACAACAAGAAATCTCCCAATCTCCACTAACTCCTATATCCACATCAACAACAGTTTCACAAACTCCAAATGTCCTGTTACAATATGTATATATATCAACAGACATGATCGCAATATCTTAACATAAAACAACCTATCTAAACTAACCTGATATAGAATTTCTCAAACTCAACCTATATTGATCAATAACCCCAAGCACTTCCAATAATATCAAAGAACGGATATTTGAAATCCTTAAATCGGAATCTTCACCAAAACCCTATAAAACATATCATATGATCAATATTGTAATATCAAGGCCGTCCAGTTTCGTATAAAAGGATTCAAAACTTATACATACTGATATAAAATGTATAATATTTGTTTCAATCTAATCCTTCGATTGATTCCCAAAAGATCAAATCTTGATGAAACTAGGTTTTCTTCAAAGAACTTCTTCAAAATCCAAACATAAATCTTAAGGAAACGAAATGATATACGAAGAATCTTGATAGATAAAGGCAAGATTACTTACTCTTGATCCAAATCTGATCTCCCTTGATATTGTTCTTCAAAAACACCCAAAAACTCTCAATTCTCTCTTTCTGTCAAAGGAAGGAGGTTACAAATGAAAAACACGAACCATAGGATTTCTTATAACAGCACAGGAAACGAAAAGACACCTCATGTATTATATGCCTGCCATATAATACACATAAATAAAACTTATAAGGATGGACCATAAAATCCTCTTATTTTATAACAAATGACAAACTTACCTTCTTTATAATTTATTTATCTTTATATTACATTTCTCCCCTCCTAAAAGAAACTTTCGTCCTCGAAAGTTACCTGAATTATCAAAAAGTTCTGGATATTTGATCTTCATTTCCTCTTCTAACTCCCAAGTAGCTTCTCGTTCAGATTGATTCGTCCACTGCACTTTTAAATACTTGATTATTCGCCTTCTTAAGATCTGTTCCTTAGTATCCACAATTCTTACTGGCTTTTCAATTGTAGATAGATTCGGCTGTATATCCAATGGTTCCAACGCTACTATCTCTTCAGGATCTTTAACATGCTTTCGTAGCATAGACACATGGAACACGTTATGCACCCCTTCCAAATTAGGCGGTAAAGCTAATTTGTAAGCAACATCGCCTATCTTTTCCAATATCTCATATGGTCCCACATATCTAGGATTCAACTTCCCTCTTAGCCCAAATCTGACAACTCCCTTTTGTGAAATTTTCAGCAAAACATGCTCTCCCACTTGAAATTCCAAAGGCCGTCTTCGTTTGTCAGCGTAACTCTTTTGTCTACTCTGTGCAGCTTGCAATCTTTGCCTAATCAGCTTGACTTTATCCATTGCCTCCTGGACTAACTCGGGTCCTAACATCTGTCTCTCACCTACTTCATCCCAGTGAATAGGTGATCTACACTTTCTGCCATAAAGAGCTTCATATGGAGGCATGCCAATCGACGCTTGGTAACTATTATTATAAGCAAATTCCACTAATGGTAAATGCTCATCCCAACTTCCTTTGAAATCTAAAGCGCACGCTCTCAACATGTCCTCTAAAATCTGAATAGTTCTCTCAGATTGTCCATCTGTCTGGGGATGATAAGCTGTACTGAAAAAGACTTTGGTACCCAATGCTTGATGTAGACTTTTCCAGAATCTCCCAACAAATCTAGTGTCCCTATCAGACACAATGGTTACAGGTATCCCATGCAATCTTACTATCTCTTTGATGTACAGTCTTGCCAGTTGATCTATTCGATACCCAGTCTTGATAGGTATGAAATGAGCTACCTTGCTGAGTCGGTCTACAATCACCCATACTGATTCATACTTATCTCTTGTCTTAGGCAAAGCCGTAACGAAATCCATGGTGATGTGTTCCCACTTCCACTGCGGTATCGGCAAAGGTTTCAACTCACCTGCCGTCTTCTATGCTCTATATTTATCATCTGACATGTGTGGCACTTGGAAACATATTCTGCCCAATACACCCATAGCACAACCATTACACCCATGTCCTGCAACTTGCTAGTTTGGTCTATGTTTATCTCAATTCCCAACAACGTTGGCCTCTACCTTTTCTAGTTTCTAATTTAGCTTTTGGAACCTTGAGTAGAGCTTGACTGGAAAATAAAAAAGAAGTAAATTTTATGTTTTAGTTTTCTATTTTTTCTTCTTTTTTTTTTAAAAATCCAAAACATTTTAAAAGTCTTAAAGATAGGAATCCTTTTAAATAAATAAATATATATATACATATATATTTTTCCTTTTTCTTTTTTGCTATCATGGTATGCATTAACTTTCATTTGGCCTTGGACAGTTGGCCAAGATGGTTAGGATATGCATAATTTGTTTACCATACCTTCACTTACTTTCAATTATTTTTTTTTTAATTTTTATTGCATTATTTTATTAAATATATTTGACATTATATTCATTATATTATGTAAATATATAAATATGTAGTTTAATTGACTGCAATTGTACACTTCAAAATCTAAGTTTTCCTTAGATTATCTTGAAGCTTGGGGAGGCTTTCAATAACTTTCAATTCATTTTAGATAATATTTTAGCAAACTAATAAATGAAAGGAGTTGACACAAGAGAATAAATTATCAACCAAAACAAAATCTAACACTAGCGAAAAATGGAAATATAAGTATGAAAATTTGAGGCGAGTCTCGCCTCAATGCATTTTCACCTATTCCATTCAACCAAAGAGGCGAGACTCATCGCTTACTAGGATAGAGAGGTGAGATTTACCTCATATATTCCCCAAAAATAAGGAAGGCATATATCGCCTCCTCCACATTTCCCCCCTCTTCTTTGCAGGTTCTACGCTCACCCTTATCTCTCGTAATTTTTTTTATTATTTAATTATTAAATAATAATGTATCTTATTTTTATTTTTTTGTAAATGCTTTTGATAAAAAGTGTATTTCTACACTCTCACCAGCAAGGTTAGTAAAAAATTATTATTATTTTATATGCTATAAGATATGTTTGCAATTTTAATATATAATTGGAAATGTTTAATATATAAACATATGCACATAATCTTGTTTGTTTATTTGTTTTATTTTATTTGCTTAGATATTAATATTTAATATATGTTACATATAGTTAAAATAATTCTTTGTGATGCAATAGTTTATCCACTTTTTACATGATGTGATTGATATATACATATTTGCATGCATATTTTTATGTGTAATATGCCTTGCATTTATATAGTAATATACAATGTCCCACTATATTTTTGTAGCAAATTAAAGCATAGTGTTAGGTGATTACTATACAAGGCGGAAAACATAGGTGAAAAAAAATAATAATAAATTGAAATGAAATAGATCATTAGACTTTAATGTAGGATGTTAGAACGAATTTAGCACATTACGCTTGACTTAATATCACCTAAACATATAAATGAGGTAAGAGATTTTTTACAAGCTACAGTGCATCACAAAAGGGCAAATAGACTGATAAGATGTCCATGTAAAGACTGTCTTAACATGATGAGGCAGTTTATTTAGATTATTGAGTTTCATCTCTTGACGAGGGGAATGACTTGGACCTACTTAAGGTGAACTTATTATGGTGAGGAGACGTATGATGAAGACGAAGTCCCTCACAATGTGGTCGATGGGAATCGGAGTATTTCAAATGAAAGCCAAATTTTTGAAGACCAAGCTAATTGTCGAATGTTGGAGGATCTCGCCGCTAATATGAGTGATCCTGAGGATGAAGAAACCCATAGTGGAGATGAAAACCCTAAAAATACCCTATTGTTCTTATCTTTGTAAACCTAATTATCTTGTTAGTAATTTAGGAATTACTAACCTTAGATTTAATAGCATGGGTGTTCAACTCTTTTCCCCGTACATTTCAATTGATACTTTTTACAGTTTTAAAGCTATTGTTCCTATTTTTGCAATTTGATTCCATAATTTAGATAGTTAAGTTTATATAATATTTCACAACTCTTTCTTTTTTTTTTTTTTTTGAACTAATCTGCCCAAATTATTGTGCAACCTTCTTCTTTTCCTTTCTCTTATTTTAGCAAACAGTTTTTTGTTTGAGTAAATAGTGGGACAAGACATAAGATTTTATTTATGAGTTTACAATAGGATTTGTGTGAGTTCTGCTTTGGAAATGTTTTTTATTCAAATTATTTGGCCTTCTGTTTTAAGTAACGTGTACCAGTATCGTTAATATAGTTTTCTAATTTGTTGGCTCTTTACTTGATTTACCCATTTGATATGGATACTCATTTTGTTATATGATCCGGATATCTAATTGGAGATACAGGTGTAACTATTATCTACATTAGGTCACTTATTATTTTATTAACATTCTTATTATTTTTCTCGGCTACAGAATATTTTCATACATGGTAATTCATTTATTATTTGCTTCTTGACTAACATAAAACTAGTGGCAACAAACTAGTGTTATATCTTTTACTTAATTAACCCATAATTTTTTTATGGTTGACTTCATAAGAGTGCATGGAAGTATTTATTCTTCTCCTATGAAGTTAATAGCGGGTTTGGTTTGTGCAATAATTCTTCAATGTATTTCCTACTGCCATCAAATTAGTATTTGCAATTTCTTCACGTCACAATCCTTATTCCCTTTTAACATATTTTACGAGATCTTGTTGTAAGACATTAACCCATTATTAATTAAAAAATTGTATATTAGTACTTTTAAATATATTCCTACTCTATTATCAATACCATTTAGTGCAACCAAAGACAATTTCTTTATTATTGTTTTCACTAATCCTTGACAATTTAGAGGAAGCTGCTGCATCTCTCTAATTTATTTACATATATAATTTCACAAAGATTTGAAATATGTGTTAAGAGACATATCACTTTATACAAAGAATGCCACTTCATTGACAAGCTTTATAACCTATTGGCGGGATAAAGACAAATCAAGTACTTGAAATTTCAATTTTGATAATTTAATGTTTAAATTTTTATGTTTAGTGATTTAATGCTTTTTTTTCTTTTAATTTAGTTTCAATTTAGGATCTCCGTATTATTTTTTATTTTAATATCTATATTTTGATTTTAATTTTCAATTTAGTATTTGTACTACGGTGAATTATTTTTTCCACACTCAATTAATATGTTTTTCTCAAAAACTCTTTCTTTATCTTAGTGACAATTACAATTTAGGCTTATTAGTAGTTGATTAATAAATTCTCCGAATTTGATTGCCCAGATAACAATAGAATCTAATATCTGTTCAGTAATTAAGTAATCCTCGTGGGATCGACACTCTATATTACTTGATCTAACCTAGTATACTTACTGATAGAATTTGCTTTTATTTTATCTATACATTCACAGTGGATCATTTGCTCAAATCTCTTTGAAATCAACATCAGCCTACTACAATTCTTTCAAGTGCTTGAACTCTACAACATCAGCATTCAAAGTCACCAAAAGATTGGCCATCTTACTCGAAGGATCGACTGCTTTGTTTTTCACCCCTGACTTATGTTTCAACTTGAAAGGAAACTTCTACAAAAACTGTATCCACCTCCCATGTATGTCTTTGCTAATCTGGGTTTCATCATTTAGATTATTGAGTGCATAACAATTTGAGTACAACACGAACTATTTGTCCACTAAATAATGCTCCCAAGTTCTCAGGGCATGCATAATTGAATATAACTCATCATATGTGAACCAATTCTGCTTGGAACCCATAGTTTCTCACTAAAAATGCATTTGATTTCTTTCTTAAGACAAAATAGCTCCTATACCAACTCCACTTCCATCACAATCCACTTTAAACGACTTGCTTAAGTCAAGTAATGTTTGGATAGGTTCACTACATAGCTTTTCTTTCAGAACAACAAAGCTGCTTTCAACTTTCTTACTCCACTAAAACTTCCCCTTCTTCAAGCAGTCAGTAAAAGGAGCTACAATAGTGCTAGAATGCCTAATAAATACCTTGTAAAAGCTAGCCAACCTAAGAAAACTTTGTAATACAATGATTGTTATTGGAATAGGCCATTATCTAATTGCCTTCACGTTCTCTTCATCTACTTGAATCCTGTCACTACTAATTACAGAGCTAAGAAATAGCAACTTTCTAGACATGAAGATGCACTTCTTCATATTCACATAAAGCTTACTCTTCTTCAAAACTGTTAGCACATCTCTCAAATGTTCAACATGCTCCTTCTCTGATTTACTATATACTAGGATATCATCTAAGTAGACCACAATAAAACAACTAATAAAATGTTTCAATACTTGGTTCATGACATGCTTGAAAGTGCTTGGTGCGTTGCTTAGGCTAAAAGGTATGACTAGCTATTGATAAAGCCCTTCTTTGGTTTTGAATGTTGTCTTTCCCTCGTCTCCTGGTCTAAACTTGATTTAGTGATAGCCGCTTCTCAGATCAATCTTTAAGAATACCACAGCTCCACTCAATCGGCCAAGCATATACTCTAGTTTGGGAATCGAAAACTTATGCCTAATAGTACTTTTGTTAATGGCCCTATTGTCTACACACATAAGCCAACTTCTATATTTCTTTAGAGTCAGCAATGCAAGTACGACACATGAACTCATGCTCTCTCTAATGAATCCTTTTTGGAGCAACTCCTAACGAGTGCCCCATTAGGTTCACAGTGAATTTTACCCTCTCCATCTCTCTCAACTATGTTTATGTTACTTCCTCTTCTATTGGGGCACTTGTTAGATCAATGTCCTCGCTGGTTATAATGATAACACTTCCCTAATATTGGCTTTGCTTGGGGATTGTTCTATGTTGGCATGTCCTTTGTCTCAATTGGTTCTTACTTACTGCTTTATCTTCTTCTTATCATTAACTCCTCCTTATATCTCTGAGGTGGTCTTACCCTTCTCAACCACAAATCTACTCAAACTTTTAGCCATAAAATCTCCTACTACTACCATCAAACCTGTAATCCCCTGAATTTTAGATAACCTGAATATGATAATTAATAAATTATAACATGGAATCTTGAAGAACTTCGAGAAAAAGTCATAAAGACCCCTCTTGATTTTTTGCAATTTAATAACATTAAAGTATAAACAAATTCTGTTAAAATTAGAAGGATTCGAATCCTTATAGATAAAATTGAGGCACAAAATATAACTTTCATAATCATAACTAATTAATAATCAAGATGAATAAATTTCTAGGGAATAAAAGAAAATATTTCGCAACACAAGTAAAAAATTCTATAAGTGATTATAAATAGCATTAGATTACACATATAAGAAGAAACAATTAATTTTAAAAGCGTATTGGTTAGAAAACGATAATTTAGAAAAGGATCACTAAAGTTTAAAGATATATAATAGGATTAAAAGAAAATTAATATTTATAAATCTAGACATTAGATAAAAATATATATGTGCATATACAAGATATATACTAAAGAAATATTTTCAAAAAGAATATAATAATAATAGTATAATTAACATATAAATATGATAGTAAATTAGAATCCTAAATATATGATAGCTATTGGATTTAAGACCTTATAAGACCTTAGTTAGAAACTTTAGAGTATTGTGAATCTATTTATGATCTAAAAACCTTAAGAATCTAAATAAATAAATACATTAAAAAGACACAAAAGATAGATTTTGCAATCTAAGTCAAGAACCAAGAATAAAGTATATATGTATAAAAATAAAAATGGCTTTAAATTTTAAATGCATTAAAAAGCTAATAATTCATGGTATGTGTATAATAAGAATAATCTATTAAAGATAAAACATTAGGGACATAAATACTCGATGAAGAGCTATAAACAGAATAGGCCTGTTTTTCAGCGTACGCCGGCATCTAACATTTCAACGCCGCCGGCGTAGAGGCGATATTGAAGGTGATCATAACCTATTTTCTTAAAGCTGCTTGAAATACTGCTGGCTTTCGTAAGGAAAATTGCCTAGCGCTGATGTTTTCAACGCCGCTGGCTTAGAGGCGGTGTAAAATGTGAACAGAATCAAAATCTTTAACGCCGGGCTTAAAAGCCGCCTATGTAGAACCCCACACTGTCTGCGTACATGGATACACTGCCAGTGCTGGGGGTATCCACAGGAGTGAACCAACCCCCTGGAACTCTCGAAATTTTTTTGCAAATTTGGAGTTGTAGTCTACACCGGCTCAACGCTGCCGGCATAAACTAACGGCTGCCGGCGTATCCTTGAACGCTGCCAGTGTTTGCAAGTGTTGAGTTTTAGTGCATTGTACACCAGTTCAACGTCGCCAGCGTTGAAGGTCGGTGTGTCCCCTGTAGTTTTCATTTTCAAAAACTTTCTTCAATATTTCCCAAAGCTTGAAATATGATCAATTGAATATTTGTTGTATATTGTATGACATAATATGGTGTTTAAATACTCTGTTATGACTTTGTAATAATTTATTTGAATTTCTTGATTAATTATATTTGAAACTAGTTAATTAGTGCTTGAACTAAGTGAGAAGTTCAATATTATCTTGTACAGTGATAGATCCTTACTCAGCCAATGCCATTAGTTCCCAAGCTATTTTAGGTACGCGGTAACTTGCTTGTTTCTTTGCTAGGATAAGCATCATTCAAAGTTACTCTAAATTAAGAAATTTAATAATTGTTTGTTGAGTGTCTTTCATACCGTTGAATCTGGTTCGGAGAGCGGTAACCCTGCTCATATTGGGGGCATGGTAGTTTTAGGCTCTTAGACCACCCTTGTCATTTTTATATGACTTTCATAAGTGGTTTAGCGGGTAATCGATAGAGAATTTGGTATCAGTATAACATTTGCTTATTCTTGAAAGGATGTAATATAATTTAATTCAATGTTTATGAAAACACTTGAGTTAAGTGATATTATGGATCGAGTTAAATGAAGTCGAGAAATGGCTAGAAACCCTAAATGAGATTACTTAATCGTTATTGATAAATTTATCTAGGGTGGTATAAGTATCCGAGCTACTTATATCAACCCCTTGAGTGTCGTGATGTGTTACTCAGGATCCCCTAGTATTATGGGCTACGCGAGAAGGTAGGGCTGCCTAGTCTGTATGAATAGTAGGGATCACTCAGGGAGGCGGACGTGATACTAGATTCTTGATGTCCGAAGTTTCAATACTCCCATGATGTATGACTAACTAAATATTGAATAATAAATTATTGGTTGTTGCATTATGCATTTACCTTAAGCATGTGTGAATCACTTTGCATTTGTATTCATTACTTGCGTACTGGGCCTTTTGCTCATATTTTAACCATTTCAGGTGATGAATCCGATCATTTTTACACGAGTATGGGGTATGGAACCGATTTCGAGGATTTTCTTGATGATTTAGAGGACTAGAGATGACCTTATACTTGATGGAATCCAAATTTTGTAATAGACTAGTTATGATAGCCTTTGTGATTGTGTTTGAAGTACCAGTTGGATTATATGTATAATTATGTTAAGGCTTGTAAGAAACCTTTGGTTGTAATGTGTATATATATGTACTTAGCTATGTATGACTTGAGTTTATTTCTTTGTGAAATATGTTTATGGTGTAGTATGTTTTGTTAAAAGTTTTGAAAAACTATGGTTTCTATTATAATAATTATGTGGAATTAGACAAACAATTCCTAAAACACTTCTTTTAAACAACCTTACACATAATCCTATAGGTTATATGTGGTTGGGGAACTGTTATCGCCTTTTTTAATTACAAGGATAATAGCGGGTCCTTATAGTTGGTATCAGAGTTGAGTTCGATTAATTATTTGTCTAATTGTAATAGTTTGTTTGAGACTTGACCTAGACACAAATAGGTAGTATAGAAAAGAGTTAAGTTTATTCAAATAGTTGTGTATATTTGCCTTCTTGCTTGCTTCATATGCTTGTTATTTGTCTGATTGCTTGCTAATTTGTTTGCTATTATATATATATATATATATATGAATGTGAATGTTAATTTGATATGTTTTGTATATGATTAGAAATTTGTATACAAGTGTGTGTATGTTGAACATATGTATGCAATTGTAAAGATGGACAAGTTAAGGAAATCTATAAGGCAACATTTTGATAGAGAAAGTATGCCACCACCACCACAATCATCATCTACATTTGCTCCTACTTCTTCTTCTACACCGAATGGTGAGACTACTCCATCTCCTGCATTGGCTTCAGCTTTGCAAGTACCTCCACCGACTCAGATTCCACCACCTCCACCTATGCCACCCATTCCTCCCATGCCACAAATGCCCACTGGTGATCCAAATTATATGTATAGTATGATGAGAGACATGATGGCAATGATACAACAATATCAGATGATGATTTATCAGCAAACGCAATATCTCATGCAGCAAGGTAATCAACAAGGGATGAGACCGAATGATGCTGCTCCTATAAATGATCAATCTAACCAAATCAAGTTACATGATTTCAGCAAGATGGTCCCAAAATTTGATGGCACTAGTACCGATCCTACAGTGGTTGAGAATTAAATAGAGGAGTTGGAAAAGACATTTATCGCTAGTAGAACATTGGAAGATAATAAAGTTGATTTAGCGGTTTATACGATGAAGAAAGAGGCTTACAATTGGTGGAGATTAGTTAGTGGGCACCTACAACAACCTATTTCATGGATTACATTCAAGGATACATTCTTCACCAAATATTTTCCAAATTTAGTGAAAGAGAGGATGATCGTTGACTGGTTGAACTTAGAGACAAAGGAGCATGACTATAGATGAATACCATGGTGAATTTTGTAGACTATTACGCTTTGCTGGGGGCGACTACCGGGATGAGAGGATGAAAGTTCAGAAATTTCAGAATGGCCTGAATGAGGAGATTCAAGGTGAAATGAAGAAATTTAAGTTACATACCCTATTAGATACTGTGGCCAAAGCTTGCTAATGCAGCAAATCCAAAATGATAGTAGAATTAGAAGAGCAAAGAGAGCTGCATTTATGGGAACGAGACCTGCTTCTACCTCAACCTATGATAGTTATCGGGGTGCTAATAAAGGAAAGAAGCATTTTATGGGACGACAAGGAAATCAAAAGCCGACATATAAAGCATCTACATTTGCATTTAAGAAGAAATGCTTTAGGTGTTATGGTCCTCATGAGTTATCTGACTGTAAGTGGACTCCAAATGCATGTTTTTCATGTGGTCAAGTTGGACATAAATCTAAAGAGTGCAAGAATTCGAAACTACCACCGGTCTTCTATGCATATTGCAAGCAAAGAGGTCATCATATTACTAACTGCAAGGATCGACCTGATTTCAAGAGTGGAGTTGATATAGAGAAGGGAAAGACAAATGCTAAGGTTTTCACCTTAAAACAGATTGAAGATACACCATCAGTAGACACCTTGGCAGGTATTCTGAGTGTTGCTTATAGGGATGCATATGTGTTGATTGATACTGGAGCAACTCATGCTTGTATTTCTGAAAATTATATGAATGATTGTTAGCTTGTCTCTGAAACATTGATTGATCGAATTATGTGTGTGACTACTTTGTTGGTTATTGAAAATAGGCATCCTTATGTTTAAAAAATTATTAATGTTATGATTTCAAATGTGAACATGCCTATTGATATGATCGTATTGCCTTTATCTGATTTTGATGTGATCTTGGGAATGAATTGGCTAAATCATTATAATGTCACGATTGATTATAGTAAGGCGGAGTTAAGTTTTGACATGAATGGGGGGGGGGGGGGGGGGGGGGGATGGGGGATTCACATGTACGTTAAAGAGGCTAAGACCTAAGAATAGGAAATCTATGGAGTTGTGGCAGCTATGAATAATGAAGAAGTGGATATCAAAATGGTGCTATTTGTGAATGAGTTTGTGGATGTATTTCCAGAGAAGTTACCTGGACTACCACTAGATAAGGAGATAGAGTTTGGCATTGAATTATTACTTGGAACAGTACCTATCTCCAAGGCTCCGTATAGAATGGCTCATGCAGAGTTGAAAGAGTTAAAGTTGCAGTTACAGGAATTGCAAGATTTGAGTTTCATTAGACCGAGTATATCGCCATGGGGTACTCCTATATTATTTGCAAGGAAGAAAGATGAGAGTTTGCGCATGTGCATTGATTATAGGGAATTGAATCGGGTTACTATTAAGAACAAATACCCTTTGCCCAGGATAGATGATCTATTCGATCAGTTGAAGGGAGCCATAGTGTTTTCTAAAATCGACTTGAGATCAGGATATTATCAACTTAAGATTAAATCTCAAGATATTCAGAAGACGGTCTTTATAACTCGGTATGGGCACTTCGAGTTTTTGGTGATGCCTTTCGGGTTAACTAATGCTCCAGCCGCATTCATGGATTTGATGAATAAAGTCTTCAAGGATTATCTGGATTCATTTGTCATAGTATTCATTGATGATATTCTGATTTATTCCCAAAGCAAGGAGGAGCATTAAGAGCATTTAAGACTTGTGTTACAAAGACTTCAAGAGAAGAAACTCTATGCAAAATTTAACAAATGTCAGTTTTGGTTGGAAGAAATATCCTTTCTTGAGCATATTAGTTCAAAGGAAGGTATTTTAGTTGATCCAATGAAGATTGAAGCTATTTTGGGATGGACAGGACCTACTAATGTGAGAGAGATTAGAAGTTTTCTTAGATTAACGGGATATTATCGAAGGTTCATAGAGGGATTTTCGAAAATTGTATTGCCATTAACAAGATTAACCAGAAAGAATATCAAGAATGAGTGGGATGACAAGTATGAGAGGATTTTTGAAGAGTCGAAAGAAAGATTAGTATTTGCACCTATTTTGGCACTACTCGTTAGTGGAAAGGAATTCATGGTTTTTAGTGATTCGTCTATCCAAGGACTTGGTTGTGTTCTCATGCAAGATGGAAAAGTTATAGCTTATACATCAAGGCAACTAAAACCCTATGAGAAGAATTGTCCGGTGCATGATCTTGAGTTGGCAGTAGTAATTCACGCACTAAAACTTTAGAGACATTATTCGTTTGGAGAGAAGTGTAAGATTTACACGGATCATAAAAGCTTGAAATACATATTCACGCAGAAAGAGCTTAATATGAGGTAGAGAAGATGGCTCGAATTGATTAACGATTATGATGTGGAAATTCTTTACCATCCTAGCAAAGCTAATGCAGTAGCAGACGCACTCAGTAGGAAGAAGCAAGTGAATAATGCAACTTTGATTTCTAATTAGAGAGAGATTCAAATGGACTTCATGAAGTTAGAACTTGAAGTTACATTGGAGCAAGTTGATGTGATATTGGCTCAATTATCCTTGTAACCGATATTTGGAAAAGATTAAACAAGCCCAAAAGAAAGACGATGAAGCTAAAAGAATGAAGATTGCCATTACTGAAGGGAAGAGAAAAGAGTTGAGGATTGACATGGATGGAATTCTTAGATATGGGAATCAACTTTTTATGCCATATGGGTTGAGAGAAGAAATCATGAAGGAAGCTCATTCATCTTCATATTCGATCTACCCAGAAACCACCAAAATGTATAGAGATTTGAAGAAAAATTTTTGGTGGGAGGGTTTGAAGAAAGATATTGCTCAATATGTTTCCAAGTGTTTGGCTTGTCAACCAATAAAAATTGAGCACCAAAGACCCAAAGGAGAACTTCAACCTTTATCTATACTTGAATGGAAATGGGACGATATCACTATGGATTTTATATCGGCCTTACCGAGGACTATCGCCAAATATGAAGGTATTTGGGTGATCGTGGATAGATTAACAAAATCGGTTCATTTCATACCTTTAAGGGTTGGAGATTCCTTAAAGAAGATGGCACATATCTATATTAAAGAGATAGTGAGACTACACGGGATTCTAAAGACGATTACTTCTGATCGAGATTCTCGTTTTGTCAGCCGGTTCTTGAAACGTTTACGTACTGCTTTAGGTACTCAACTTCAGTTTAGCACTACATTTCATCCATTGACAAATGGGCAATCAGAGAGAACAATTCAGATAGTGAAAGATATGCTTAAAGCATGTGTTTTAGATTTTGGCAATAGGTGGGACACTTATTTGCCATTTGATAATTTGCCTACAATAATAGCTTCTAAGCAATGATTAAAATGGCACCCTATGAAGCTCTTTATGATAGGAAGTGCAAATCTCCACTATATTGGGATGAAGTTGGTGAAAGAGTTATTTTGGGTCTTGAATTGATACAACAAGCAGTCGATAAGATTCAAGTGATAAAATGATGAATGAAAATAGCTCAAGATCGGTATAAAAGCTATGCTGACACCAGGAAGAGACCCTTGGAGTTCGAAGTTGGTGATCATGTGTTTCTCAAAATCTCTCCAACAAAAGGAGTAATTAGATTTGGGGTTAAAGGTAAGTTGAATCCAAGATACATTGGTCCATATGAGATTTTAGAGAGAATTGGTCCATTAGCCTATCGATTTGCTCCACCACCGAATTTGTGGGAAGTGCTTGATGTATTCCATGTACCTCTGCTCAGAAAATGTGCATCAGACCCCAAAGCCATCATCTCTACACATCAACCCGAGGTTTAACCGAATTTAAGTATAGTTGAAAAACCGATCAAGATTTTGGATGGGATTGATAGAGTGTTGAGGAGGAAAGTAATTCCTTTTGTGAAGGTCTTGTGGATCGGACAAACCGAAAGAGGGGTAACGTAGGAGCCCGAGGATGAAATGAGGTAGAAGTATCCCAAGTTATTTGAGTAGTGATTAAGGTAAGCTAAGTTTCAAGGACGAAACTTTTTGAAGGAGGGGAGAATGAAATAGCCATGAATTTTCTAATTTATATTTTAAATGTGTTATTGAAATTATATATGATTTTGAAATGAGATATATATGCAATGAAATTAGTATTATTATTTTATGTATATTAATGTGTGCACAGTGCAATGAATATTTATGTCTTTTGTGAATTAATATGTGTGTATTATGCTTAGAATTTTTCAAAACAACCTTTGAATTTTCTAAGAAAATTGTTGAAAGAATTTTATAAAGTTTAAGCCTAATTTCTAAGACCAAATTAAACCCAAATGTATTCCAAATTAAGCCCAAATTAAACCCAAATGCATTCCAAATTAAGTCAAATTAAACCTAAGTCAAACATACCCCTAAAGTCAAACCTTGGATTATTATTGACCTCAAATTTGATTAATTAAGGACTCTTTTGGCAGCCCCATTTTTCCATACGAATTTCTTTCTTTCTTTTTCCTTCTCTTTTCCTATTTCATCAAACCATAAGCCCTAAACCAAAAACCAAAATCAAGCTCTTGGAATCAACAAAAATCACTCCAAGCCAAAGCATATTCATGTAAGTTAATGCAAGCATAATCTTTTTGGTTTATTTCCCATCTTGTGTTTTAAATGTAAAATTTATGGTAGGATGAGTAAATGCTATTTGAGTTGATTGATTTATGCATTGATATATGTTAGATTGTGCTTTGTTATTGTGTGAACTTAGTTAAGTGTTAGAGAAGTTGTAAAGAGTGTTGATGAGTAGTGAAGCTAAATCGAGTAGTTAAAGTGTGGAATTGAAGCGCAATTGGTATTTAAATGTTGTAGTTGGGTGTTTGATGATTAGAAGTGGGGTTTGCATTGTTTGGATGGTGTTTAGAACATATATCAAGTTTTGGGAAGCTTAGAATAAGTTTGAAGAATTTTTTAGAAGAGTTGATGTTGTAAAGAAAATAGAGGAAGTAAAACATTTTCGAATAGACCTGTTTTTGAACGTACACCGGCATCTGGTACTTTAACACTGCCGGTATAGAAGCTGTGTTGAAGGTGATCAGAACCTACTTTCTTAAAGCCACTTGAAACGCTACCGGCTTTCGTAAGGAAAATTGGTCAGCATTGATGTTTCAAATCGTATGTCGGCTATTAGGATTTCAACGCCCCGGCTTAGAGGCGGTGTGGAATGCGAACAAAATCAAAATTTTTAACGTCAGGCTTAAAGCTGATAATGTAGGATGCCACACTGTCGGCATACATGGATACACTGCTAGTGTTGGGGGTATCCATAGGAGTGAACCAACCCCGTGGAACTCGAAAATTTTTTGCAAATTTGGAGTTGTAGTCTACACCGGCTCAACGCTGCCGGCATAGACTAAAGGCTGTCGGCATATTTTTCAACGTTGCTAGTGTTTGCAAGTGTTGAGTTTTAGTGCATTGTGCACCGGTTCAACGCCGCCAGTGTTGAAGGTCGGTGTGTCCCCTGCAGTTTTCATTTTCAAAAACTTTCTTCAATATTTCCCAAAGCTTGATATATGATCAATTGAATATTTGTTGTATATTGTATGACATAATATGATGTTTAAATACTCTGTTATGACTTTGTAATAATTTATTTGGATTTCTTTTATTAATTATATTTGAAACTAGTTAATTAGTGCTTGAACTAAGTGAGAAGTTCAATATTATCTTGTACAGTGATAGATCCTTACTCGGCCAATGCCATTAGTTCCCAAGCTATTTTAGGTACACGGTAACTTGCTTGTTTCTTTGCTAAGATAAGCATCATTCAAAGTTACTCTAAATTAAGAAATTTAATAATTGTTTGTTGAGTGTCTTTTATATCGTTGAATCTGGTTCGGAGAGTGGTAACCCTACTCAGATTGGGGGCATGGTAGTTTTAGGCGCTTAGACCACCCTTGTCATTTTGATATGACTTTCATAAGTGGTTTAGCGGGTAATCGATAGGGAATTTGGCATCGGTATAATATTTGCTTATTCTTAAAAGGATGTAATATAATTTAATTTAATGTTTATGAGAACACTTGAGTTAAGTGATATTATGGATCGAGTTAAATGAAGTCGAGAAATGGCTAGAAACCCTAAATGAGATTACTTAATCGTTATTGATAAATTTATCTAGGGTGTATGAGTATCCGAGCTACTTATATCAACCCTTGAGTGTCGTGATGTGTTACTCAGGATCCCCTAATATTACGGGCTACGCGAGAAGGTAGGGCTGCCTAGTCTGTATGAACAATAGGGATCACTCAGGGAAGCGGACGTGATACTAGATCTTTGATGTCCGAAGTTTCAATACTCCCATGATGTATGACTAACTAAAGATTGAATAATAAATTATTGGTTGTTGCATTATGCATTTACCTTAAGCATGTGTGAATCACTTTGCATTTGTATTCATTACTTGCGTACTAGGCCTTTTGCTCATATTTTAACCATTTCAGGTGATAAATCAGACCAGTTTTACACGAGTATGGGGTATAGAACCGATTTTGAGGGTTTTCTTGATGATTTAGAGGACTAGAGATGACCTTATACTTGATGGAATCCAAATTTTGTAATAGACTAGTTATGATAGCCTTTGTGATTGTGTTTAAAGTACCAGTTGGATTATATGTATAATTATGTTAAGGCTTGTAAGAAACCTTTGGTTGTAATGTGTATATATATGTACTTAGCTATGTATGACTTGAGTTTATTTCTTTGTGAAATATGTTAATGGTGTAGTATGTTATGTTAAAAGTTTTGAAAAACTATGGTTTCTATTATAATAATTATGTGGAATTAGATAAACAATTTCTCAAACACTTCTTTTAGACAACCTTATATATAATCCTATAGGTTATATGTGGTTGGGGAACTGTTATCGCCTATTTTAATTATAGAGGTGATAGCGGGTCCTTGCAATCAATTTGGCTAGGATTAAATTAAATAGGCTTAAAAGATAATTATTGGTTTAGACTAATGTATTAGATTAAACCATGTATTATATGGGGAAAATATTGTTTCAAATATGCGCTTGATTGGGAAATGAGTCTTCTTGAATATGATTGTTTTGATGATGTTCTTATGATAAATAATTATACATGAAGAGAATTGAAATACTTTGATAGATAATGGAGAACTATCCATATCTTAGCGGGGCAATCTTTGCAGTTATGGCAGGTTCCTATTTAATTTCTAATTAAATATGATTATAAAATAAGTTTGAGATAAGTGGATAATTAATTAAATTGCTTATGTGAGTTTAATTCTTGAACAGATATATGGATAGCTGATTAATCTTCTAAAATGGATTATTATTTATCTCTGACTCTATTTGGATTTCCAATATGAAAGGTACACAGTGAGGTGCTTGTTGTCTTTTAGGATATGCATTTCTAAATGAACTAAAACTTAAAAATGGCCTAATAACTAAGTGTTGCTTATGTGTATGTCATTTAATCCTATTCGAGGAGCAACAACCTTGCCCCTAGTGGGGTATGGTAGTTAGACACTTAGACCATCCCCTACCATGATGAAATAGTAATTCATAAGTAGCTTATTGGGTAGCAAATAGGGAAAGCGATATCGATGGAATGTCTATCTTGATTGGCGAGAAGTGATATAGTAGGACTCACATTTATGGGATCGATTGAGCCTTATTATATTATAGACTGTGATGGATAGAGTGTGTGGAACGACTGTAAACACTTAAACGAGGTTGTTTTCTCTTTCTCGATTAGATATAGGAGATATAAATATCCGAACTACTTATATCAATCCTTTGAGCAGCAGGTGTTACTCAGGACCCCCATATTCCCAAGAGTGTAATCAAAGTGTGAGTGATCTAGTGTTGATTTGTTTAATTTAATTTAAAGATAATAACATATCATTATTGCATTACATTTAATTAAGCTCATGTGTCACTTCGCGTGTGATTGTGTTATTGTGTATTGGGCTTCGACTCATTATTGTTGTTGTTAGCTCTTTCCAGGTGTTGTTTTGATAATGATGATGGCGGCGATTTTGATGATGATGATGATTTGATGATGTTGGTTTAATGATGAGGATAATGTTGTTAGTTTTTGGAGTATGGGATGACTCGAGGAGGACTTATGGATGAATGAAGTGTGTTAGGACCAAAGAATATATTTTGTTTTGTTTTTGTTTTATTAAAGGGCTAGATTTATCTTTTTAAAAGCTGTATTTTTCTTTAAGGGCCTAATAGAGCCCATATATTTTGTAATAAGCTTTTCATGCTTTGTTTTATTAAAATTAATTCACATTACTAAATCCAGTTGTCTTCAAAATCTAAGTACTTGATTTATGAATTTAAAGCCTGCTAGCACATGTTCATAATAAACATATCTTTAGGAGGCCTATGCCTATAATACTTAAGGTGTTATATATGGCCAAGGGACTTGACATTGCCCGATATTAGATTTGGGTAAGACAAGTCCTTACATCTCTTCTATTGTCAAAATGTCCCACATATGGATACCATCGATTTTACTAAGAGAATGAAACTCACATTGGCGAGTGAATAAAATCCCATAAAAGGAATAGCTTAATCCCATATAAAGGAAGAAAACAAAAAGAAAATTATAAAAAGGATACATAAAAATACCCACTTGTTCAACTACTACTGATAAAACAATATTAGCTTAATCTCTTAAATCTTTAAAATCACATTGATCGACAGTGATAGAAATGTAAAGTAAATCGACAATGATAAAACACATCTAGATCCACTATCTGTAGTGATACATCTGAGAATGATGAAATCAGTAATGATGCATTTGTGAAATCGTAGTGATAAACGCTGAGAAGAAACTCAAGAAGGAGGGGCCGCCCCTCATGATAGGGTTTGTTGAAGAGAGAGAGAGAGGGGGGGCTTTTTAGTAGTTTGAATACTAAGTATTAACTAATTGGTTTTAAATATAAGTAAGGGCAAAAATGTTACTTTCTATTGATTTTACATATAGTATCTCAACTTCAATTTGCGTTTCACCATCTCAAATATCCGATCGAAATGTTGATTGCTAGTGTTACAATCTATCTCACTTAAATATCAAAATCTTTTTCAGTTCTTATAAGTAGTCACTTAATACCGCCCTAGAATTCAATCAAGATTTAAAATAAAGAAGTAATAAAGCTTTAAAACCTTAAGGAGGATACAATGAGGTCTCAAAGATAAAGAAGAAACTCTTCTAGAAGCTCATAGAATACAAAGGATAGCACGACAACATAGGTCTACGTACTTCAATCCAGTCGCAAAGCGGTCCACTGTTTTGATTTAGTGTTTCAATATTACCACTTTTAATCATATGAGTTTCAAACTTCTACACTTATTCTTCCAAGCTCTATCTTAATGTTTGTAGCCACAAACAAAAATTGCTTTCTCGATATTGGTTTCATATTCTACCATATTTTAATCTTCCTTTAGGTTGTGAATAGTGATTACTCATAAGTAGGCAAGTGTATCTATTGTAAGGTATAGTATTATCATCCCATAAAGAATATTGAAGTAATTACTAGTAATAACTTTACAAATCAATTCATCTCATAAATTCCCTCATATAGCTCTACATGGGACCTAGAGATGTATAGCAACTTAGGGATGACCACTCGTGCACTAATGGGATAATGTTTTTGATGTTAGATAGACTTTTGCACACATCTTACATCAATACCGAGAGATTCTAGACTGTCACATATCGCATTGGTTTGCCATTATTGTCACTTATAATATTTGAATTGTTATATATATATATATATATATCAAATACTGACATGCATCTATTTTCAATAGATATATTGTATGTCGTACATTGTAGAGATGATTGACTTTGAACCAGATACCCATCAAGAGAGAGTGATCTTTAGTTAGCTTAAGTACCTTTGATCAACTTCCATGTTGTTGAGCTACAACTACTTGAAATAGTCATGCAATTGTTCATTAGGGTCTAGAGGATGCCACAAATTTATGATCTAGATCAGGACCACATCAGTAGCATGGATCTCAAAGGAATGTTAAGAGAGAACTAGGTAATAAAACACACTAGATTTATCACCCAGTGTGACAATAGACAACAAAGACCTTTTGATATCTACCATGATGATACATTACTGACCACGTTCTTTACCAACTACCATGACTAGAATTATAGGATCATTTAGCCATATATTAATCATTTAGGAACACTATTAGTTGGATCTAGATTGATAAGTCTTCTATCCTAAATCACAAAATAAATCTTAGTATACAAAATGTTCTTATGATAATTTATTCTACTTATATATGTGAAGTCAAATATCTTTACAAGAATACAAGCATTTATAAATGTGAATGAGATGCTCTCTTTAGTCGATATAGGGATGCATAAACTACACAGATAAGGAGGTGCCAAACAATTTCACCTAGATCAACAATAGCAGCAGCAACATGCAGAAGAGATTCCAACAAGACAGAGAGGACAAGGCCAAGGCCAAACATGAGGATGGGGTCAAAGTTAAGATCAGGCTCATGATTAATAGCCACATTTAGATCAATAACCTAGTCCTGCTCCAAATAATGACATTGATCTTCTTATAAATGCTATCGTAGATCCTCTTATAGTAGATTGTCCCATAGCTAGTGTAGATGCTCTGTCGTTTGATTTGATGATCACTCAAACATTGGATGAGAGTCCATCGCAATTAGGTACAATTACTCCACTTGCTCCAATAAAACCTAGTCATCCAACACCACTACATATGGGAGAAGATGTCATATAGGTATTTATTGTATAATATCATGTTTATTTGTTAATGTTGTGTATTATATATATATTTCAAAAGGAACAAGTCCCACATTCCTTAGATTTTACTCATTGTCCTTGTTTATAAACCTCATTCTCTTAGTGGGCTTGTAAAGAGTTGGTGGAAAGGCATGGGCTCGCGCGCACAAAGGCTAGACCAAGCTAGTGTAAATTCATCGATTTGCCCCCCCCCCCCTGCGCGTGTAGTTATATGTCTTTGCCCGGTTCAAAGGAATATTTTATTTTCGTGTATATTATTATTTTAAATAAAATTAATAATAATAATTAATTAAATCTTATCCGGATATGGGTCTTTTGAGCGTTTCAAATTTTAATTACCAATCGTTGTGTTTTTTGGGTACTGTCAAACCAATCGTTGTGTTTTTTCGAACCGTTGTATCTTTTGATTTTGAAAAGACATCTCTTCAACGTACCCGTTAAAAATACAACTTCGTTTTATATATATTTATCTGTTTTAATATTTTTAACTACTTTTTTTCCTTTCCTGCCTTGTTCCTCGCTGGGTTATTACTTCTTCCCTGCTATTCCTGTGTCCTAGATTTTCTAGAGGACTTGTTGAATCCTGGGGGATACGCCATTCTTCAATAATATTGGCGAAATATCCTTAAGGACAGTGCCTAGCACGCCTCAAGTATTTTTCCTTCTCATTTTTTCGGATTTTTCCAACAATCTTAAGGATATTTCCTTATGGCCTCTGATCCTACCCCTCCGCCTACTGCCGTCGCTACTGCATCTGTTCATGAAACTGCTTCAAATGGCCCTGTCCCTGTGTTGCCCACTGTTCCATTTGCCAAGCCATTTCCAGATATATCAAAGATCGAAATTTTCGATGGAGATAACTTTAAAAGATGGCAAGAACGTATATTCTCTGTTTTGGATATGCACGGTGTTGCGTATGCCCTTACAGATACTAAACCAGTTGATACCACGTCCAAACAAATGGAACTATGGGTTCATGCGAACAAGGTATGCCGCCACACTATTATTAGTACCTTATCTAATGAGTTGTTCGATGTCTACTGTTCTTACAAGGATGCAAAAGATATTTGGGAATCTATGGTTGCCAAGTACACGGCTGAAGATGCAGGAAAACAGAAGTTTGTTATTGGAAAGTATTATAGGTGGGAGATGGTTGAGGACAAAGATATCAAAATGCAGATCAATGAGTACCACAAGTTGATAGAAGACCTCAAATCAGAAGGCATTAATTTGCAGGAGGAGTTCGTTGCTGGTTTGCTGATCGAGAAACTACCTCAATCATGGAGTGATTATAAACAACAACTTAAACATAAGCACAAGCAACTTTCGCTTGCTGATCTCATCACCCACATCATCATCGAGAACACCAACAGAAAGGAATTCATGGCCGCCAAAGGAAAGGAGATTGCAAGTAAGGCGAATTTGGTGGATTACAAACCGCACAAGCCATATAAAAGGTATGAAAAGAAACATGATTACAAGCCCAGAGCTAGTAATCCCACTTTTAAGAAGCGAGGCAATTGCTTCGTATGTGGCAAACCTGGCCATCATGCACCTCAGTGCAGAAAGAGGATGGGAAGAAATGACAATCCTGCTAAACCAAAGGCAAATTTGGTTCAAGCAGATGATATTATCGCTGCAGTCATTTCTGTGAACATAGTAACCAGTGTGAAAGAATGGGTCATAGATTCTGGTGCTACTAGGCACATTTGTGCAAATAAGGATGCATTCGTGACCTATACAAAAGTTGATGAAGGAGAAGACTGTGCATCTTGGTGATTCTCGAACTACCCAAGTTCTTGGGAAAGGAAAGGTTCTTCTCAAACTCACATCTGGAAAAACTTTGGCTCTGAACGAGGTGTTGCATGTTCCCGACATTAGAACCAATCTGATTTCAGTGGCATTGTTGGGAAAAGTGGGAGTGAAAGTGTCATTTGAGTCTGACAAAGTTGTAATGACAAAAAATAATGTTTTAGTTGGCAAGGGCTATTGTAGTCATGGTTTATTTGTACTCAATGTTTCTGAAGTTATGAATAAAAATGTTTCTTCTTCTGCTTACTTGATTGATTCTTGTGATTTATGGCATGGTAGATTAGGACATGTTAGTTTACCTTATATCAAGAAAATGCAATCCGTTGGATTAATTTCTAATATTAATTCTTTAAGTATGAGTAAATGTGAAATTTGTGCTGAATCTAAACAAGCTAAGAAAACATGTGCATCTGTCTTTAGAGAATCTGAATTACTAAGTTTAATTCACACTGATCTAGGTGATTTAAAGCAAACTATGACTAGAGGAGGTAAAAGATATTATGTAACTTTTATAGATGATTTTTCTAGATATACTAAAGTCTACTTGCTTAGAAATAAAGATGAGGCATTTGACATGTTTTTAATATACAAAGCAGAAGTAGAGAATCAATTAAACAAGAAAATTAAAAGAATTAGATCAGACAGAGGTGGTGAGTATATTTTACTAAATGAATATTGTGAAAAAGAAGGAATAATTCATGAAATAACTCCACCTTATTCTCCAGAATCTAATGGAGTAGCCGAAAGGAAAAATAGGACATTAAAAGAAATGATGAATTGTATGCTTGTAAGTTCTAATGCGCCTGAAAATCTTTGGGGTGAAGCTATATTAACTGCATGTCACTTACAAAATAGGATACCTTATAAGAAAACAGGGAAAACACCTTATGAACTTTGGAAAGGTTATTCTCCTAATTTGAAATATTTGAAAGTGTGGGGGTGTCTTGCTAAAGTTATGCTTCCTGATCCTAAGAAAAGAAAATTAGGTTCTAAAACTTCAGATTGTATGTTTATTGGTTATGCTGAACATAGTATAGCATATAGATTTCTTGTATTAAAAAGTGATGTGTTAGATTGCAATACAATTGTTGAGACAAAAAATGCAGAGTTTTTTGAACATGTGTTTCCTTTAAAATAAAAATTATTCCTAATACATCATCTTCTGAAAATGTCTCTAGAAATATTTTGAAAATGATGATTTAAGAAGAAGTAAGAGACAAAGAAAAGAAAATTCTTTTGGAAATGATTTTTATACTTATCTTGTTGAAAATGATCCATTAACCTTCTCGGATGCAATTTCCTCGTGTGATGCACCTTTTTGGAAAGAAGCTATTAAAGTTGAAATTGATTCTATTTTACAAAATAAAACATGGGAATTGGTAGATTTACCTCCTGGAGCTAAACCTATTGGTTGTAAATGGAT
Organism: Combretum micranthum; assembly: GCA_024138025.1. Lineage (NCBI taxonomy): Eukaryota > Viridiplantae > Streptophyta > Magnoliopsida > Myrtales > Combretaceae > Combretum > Combretum micranthum. The sequence continues at coordinate 95,778 of JAMXBD010002186.1, read as the reverse complement.
CTTTAAAAGGAAATTAAATCCTGATGGTTCAGTTGATAAGTTTAAAGCTAGATTAGTTGCTAAAGGATTTACTCAAAAGCAAAATATTGATTATTTTGACACTTTTGCTCCTGTAACTAGAATTTCTTCTATTCGAGTTTTGATTGCCTTGGCTTCAATATATAAACTTGTTATTCATCAAATGGATGTAAAAACAGCCTTTCTAAATGGCGATTTAGAGGAAGAAATTTATATGGTACAACCTGAAGGTTGTGTTGTTCCAGGACAAGAAAATAAAGTTTGTAAACTTCTTAAATCATTGTATGGTTTAAAACAAGCTCCTAAACAATGGCATGAAAAATTTGATCAAGTTTTATTAAATGATGGATTCTCTACTGTTGAAGTTGATAAATGTGTTTACATAAAACTTATTAATAATGATTGTGTTATCATATGCCTATATGTAGATGATATGCTTATATTCGGTACCAGTCTTGATATAGTGCTTAAAACTAAATCTTTTCTTGCTTCCAAATTTGATATGAAAGATATGGGTGAAGCAAGTGTTATTTTGGGTGTTAAAATCATAAGGAAGAATGATAGTATTATGTTATCACAAGAACATTATGTTGAGAAACTTCTTAAGAAGTTTGGACACTTTGATGTCAATCCTGTGAGTACCCCGTACGATTCTAATACTCAATTAAAGAAAAATAGAGGTGATATTGTTGCTCAATCTGAGTATGCACAAATAATTGGAAGTCTGATGCATTTAATGAATTTCTCAAGACCTGACAGCAATGCTGTGTGTAGATTGAGTAGGTATACACATAATCCCGTTTGATCATTGGACTGCATTGTCAGATTGATGAAATATCTCAGGTACTATGAACTATGGTATTCTATATAGTGGATTTCCCGCTGTATTAGAATACAGTGATGCCAACTGGATATCTGATTCAGATGAGACAAATCCACTAGTGGTTATATATTCACCCTTGAGGTGGAGCAATTTCATGAAATCAGCCAAACAGACTATCATAGCTAAGTCTACTATGGAGTCAGAGTTTATTGCTCTGGAATTGGCTGGTAATGAGGCTGAGTGTTAAGAAACTTCTTAGCAAATATTCCATTAGGTTTAAAACCTACACCATCTGTGTCTATGCACTGTGATTGTCAAGCGCAATATCTATTGCCAAGAATAAGACCTTCAATGGAAAGAATAGACACATTCGTTTTGAGACATGAAGTATGAAGCAGCTGCTGAAAGATGGAATTATATCAATAGATTATGTGAAGTCAGAAGTGAACTTGGCCGATCCTCTGACTAAACCTTTGGGGAAAAATTAATAAATGAAACATCGAGGGGTATGGACTAAAGCCATGTTGAATTATCAACAATAATGGTAACCCAACCTATGTGATTGGAGATCCCATGAAATAGGTTCATATGGGTAATAACAAGTCGTTGCTTGATCTGTGTAACACTAATAAATGATGTCCCTCCTATGATGTGCATAGTGCTAAACTGCAAAGAATGGGAGGTTGAGTAAAGCTTTTAATCAATTACCATATCCTTTTAAAGGTAGTGTATTCTGCAGTATACGCTTGATGGAATGACCTATATGAGTGTGAAGTGAGGCCGCTTCTATGAGATTGTGGCAAAATCTCTAAAGCACTCATGAATTACCAGGCACGCGCATGGCCTATTAGCGCAAAACCGCGATGAATAGCAGAAAAAATGTGGAGTATGATGTGATTAATGAGAATTTTGGCTTACTATAAAATTCTTGGTTCATAGAAGCCTTAAGCTTCACCATTTATTTGTAAGTTATATCTCATTTTTCTAGGTCTGGTTCATAGTCTTAAGGACACCAGATTCGAGGCATGATACTCATTTGAGAAAACCCAGCATTTCTTTTTATCTTGTTGTCTTTTATCCTTTTGAAATATGTGGGGGATTGTTGTGTATTATATATATATTTCAAAAGGAACAAGTCCCACATTCCTTAGATTTTACTCATTGTCCTTGTTTATAAACCTCATTCTCTTAGTGGGCTTGTAAAGAGTTGGTGGAAAGCATGGGCTCGCGCGCACAAAAGCTAGACCAAGCTAGTGTAAATTCATCGATTTGCCCCCCCCCCCCCCCCCCCCCTGCGCGTGTAGTTATATGTCTTTGCCCGGTTCAAAGGAATATTTTATTTTCGTGTATATTATTATTTTTAAATAAAATTAATAATAATAATTAATTAAATCTTATCCGGATATGGGTCTTTTGAGCGTTTCAAATTTTAATTACCAATCGTTGTGTTTTTTGGGGTACTGTCAAACCAATCGTTGTATTTTTTCGAACCGTTGTATCTTTTGATTTTGAAAAGACATCTCTTCAACGTACCCGTTAAAAATACAACTTCGTTTTATATATATTTATCTGTTTTAATATTTTAACTTACTTTTGCTCTTCCTTTCCTGCCTTCATCCTCGCTGGGTTATTACTTCTTCCCTGCTATTCCTGTGTCCTAGATTTTCTAGAGGACTTGTTGAATCCTGGAGGATACGCCATTCTTCAATAATATTGGCGAAATATCCTTAAGGACAATGCCTAGCACGCCTCAAGTATTTTTCCTTCTCATTTTTTCGAATTTTTCCAACAGTTAATACAATCATATTTTATATAAATTATGAAGTGGAGAAATGTCCATTTTTATTGACTACGGCAAGTTATTGTGTTTGGGATAATAGAAAGGTAAAAAGAAATTGAAAGGTGAAAGTGTCAAGTTCTATTTCACATATTAGAATTACGGTATGTAATTGCACATATATCCAACGTCAACCATGCAATACGCAGTTTATTGTCTTAGAAACATGCAATATATGTGCAAATTTAGTATTGCAAGTTTGCAATGTGATATAGAGTTGGTATCTATGTAATTTCTTTAATCTAATTTGCATTTGTGTAATATTTTTCATAAATGAGTTGGTAAACTAGAAAATTTTCCCTAAATTATTTGTCTTGGCACTTTTTTCTTTACATTTGTCCTCGAGTCTTCATGACGCTTATTTCTAAGTCTCTTCCTCTGCACCCAAATATTTTGTGAATTATGGCCAAAGAATTACCAACATCCTCATCCTTAGTGTCCATCATCTTAATCTTATCGTCTGCATCGATATTGCAATCATCCTTAAGAAATCGAACATGGGAATTAGTACCTCTATTGTCATTAAGGGACTAAGTTGCATTAATGGAACGAGTTTACTTCATTGTTGATTGTACGTATGCCCTTAAAAGGATCTATTCTTTAGTTTCCATATCTTTCCCACATTGGTTGATTCATTATTTTCTATCAAGGGGATTGTCATCAATGGAGGCGATTTATTTTGGATCCATATGAAAGTCTTAACGTTTTCGCTCTTTAGCAGTACTTGTTTTATAAACTTGAATATAAATAGCAAGCATATATAGTCATAGTTACAAGAGACAAATTTTGTGAGAGTTGTAAAATAGAAGTGTTGTTTATTCGACATGTCTTGGTTTTTGATTTTGAAATTCCTTATGAAAAACATGTAACTAGGGTATTCTTTCCCCATCATTTTATTATCTTTCTAGAACTGTTTTCGTGAAGGCCTTGCAATGTTATAATTTAATTACCATTTACTCTATTAATTTTTATATAAGAACCATTATTTTTCCAATGAATAAACTATATTTTCAAAGATTCTTTTTTCCTTTTAAAGTTCATGAGTTTTCTCTTTTCCAATCCAAGTCATTAATAAGATAAGAAAGAGATAATTTATTCAACATTACCTCCATATTGAAATAGATAACATATAAATAAGATGTTTTTCAACCATAAGATTATGACATACAAAAAATAGATACATATAAGATAGAGAGGAAAAACAATCTGAAAATATCTTCCTTAATTCATTTGGAGATGAAATCATCATAACTCAACACATCTAGTAGAATCATTTGTTCAAGCGGTTTTTCCATCATTAATGGCTCTACTCATAGGGCTCGTTCCACTTGTCGCATTGTCGGGCGTTGATGTGGAGCTGGATGTAAACATAGAATCGCAACCTTGAGAATGAGGACAATTTGGCTTGCGAATTCGGCGGAAGGTGGCATTTGTTGGTCCAAGACATCCTTAATCATATTTGATGGTGGCGAACTTGAAGAAGATGACATCATGAATGATAATAAATGTCCAGGATGCTTCCCCATGATTACTTCTAAACACTCCAAAGCCATACACGTTGGAGGTTGTAGTTGCCTTCATCGTCAATGCCAGTTCTACAAGCGAAAAATGGCCTTTTAGTGATTAGTGTAAATCATTAAATCAAACATGCTAATCGCAAAAATTAAACAAAAAAAAAAAAGTGATTGTAATTTCAACAGCAAATTGGATATATTTCAATTTACTTATGTTATAGTGTTTAAAATGAATTACCTGGTGCAACATATCCATAAATGCCTCCAAAAGATGTCCAATTTGAAGAGCTTGGATTGAGAAGCCTAGTGGAACCAAAATCAGATATGTGAGCGTTGCATTCTTCATCCAACAAAATATTCTTGCTGGAGATGTCACAATGGACTATGGGAGGAGAGCACTCATGGTGTATATATGACAGCGCGCTCGCCGCTGCTTTAATTATGTTCATCTTATCATATCATGTCAATCCCACGGCATCATCCATGTTACTAAGTATCTTATCTAGGCTCCCACCTTTGATAAACTGATACACCAAAAAGGAGTGTCTCGGGTGAGAGCAAAATCCAAACAGCTTCACGATACTGCGATGCCTAATATTTGTCAATGTATAAATTTCATTTGTGAAAGCTTCCATTTGAGGGGATTTGTCTTGGGGTAGAGCATCTATTTTTTTAAGAGCTACGACCTGGCCCGTTTTATTCTTGGCACTGTAAACATCTCCATGTCCTCCTCTTCGAATGCAATATTTCAGGTCAAAATCCACTGTTGGTTCAATAATATTTTCACGTAGCATTTCCCCATCATAATTCCATATCTCAAACATTTGTCCTCTTTGTGCTTCTCCATTATCAACTAGTTCTCTAGTACTCTGATGTCCATCTCTTCTATGACGTAGAAGTAAAAGGATCAGAGTTGTAGCGAATACAATTCGAAGGATGCTCAATGTAAGGGCCAACACCAATTGCCATACTTGGATGCTTGATTTTTGTTTAGAATCTTGTGTATTAGGTGGATGACCACTAAACAATTCAATGCGCTCCTCCAGTGGACTTGTGAAATGCACCGGTGTTCAGACGACATCCTTCAAACTCATTGAAAGAGATATCGATTGACGTCAGACTTGAATCCTCCCAAAAATTGGAAGGCATTAAACTATTAAGCTGCCTATGGGAAACATTCAATGTAGTTGAACTTTGCAATTCTCCAGTCAATGCTGAAAGCTCTCTTGACAATGAATTCTCACTAAATTAAGGTTCTCAAGCACTTGCAATTTTCCAATCTCAACAAGAATATTGTTGGAAGCTATGATGAGTTACGAATATGGAATCTTAATACAAATAAAGAAGAGGGAAGAGTGGAATAACTTATAATTTTTTTTTCTATATATTCTCTTAATATTCATATGTAAAAAACTGATTACAAGTCCTTTTATAAGCCTAAACATCAGCTAATGACCATAAAAAAAGTACATAAAAATAGAATTATAAACATCAGGTATTAATTTTTTCAACCTGTAATAAAATAGCTATAACTCTCTCTAGAAAATTTCAATGAACTTGTAACTTTCACCATTTAAAATTAAACTTAATAAGCTTTAAATCCATATTTAATTCACCAAAAATGACATCCCTTTGTCTTCCCAAAACTTCACTTACATGTTTTTGTTCACTGCTGAAGACAAGAAGTCAAGTTTGATTAATTTTTGAAAAATTCTCAATACCCACCCTGTAAACTTGACTTCTTCACAACTCCAATCATCTCTCTGAGCTGTTGAAATCTATCTTTCTTGTTGGTAATGCAAGAGTTTTGATGTACTCTACCTCAATGTTCTTATGGGTAATGCAATCTCGAGTAAAATGAAACCTTACATCTATATGCTTGCTCCGATCATGAAACACTGGATTTTTTGCAAGAGCAATGGTCGATTTATTGTCCACCAAAATTTTCATCGCTTCTTCTTAAGCAACATGAAGTTCACATAGCAATCTCCTTAGCCATATCGCATGACATGTACTAGCAATTGTAGCAACATACTCTTATTCACATGTTGAGAGTGTTACAATTGATTGTTTCTTTGAACACCATGAAATTGCATTTTCTCCAAAGAAAAATATAAACCTAGTAGTACTCTTTCGATCATCAATATCTCCGGCATAATCACTATCACAATATCCTTTTAAGTGAGCCTCTTTCGAAGAAGTATGAAAAATACCATAATCAAGAGTACCTTTTAAATATTGAAGAATTCTCTTTGCAGCTTGCATGTGTTCTTCACTTGGATTCTCCATAAACCGACTCAGTAATCGCATAGCAAATAGTATATCAGGTCTAGTACATGTCAAGTACCTTATGCTTTTGACAAGGCTTCGAAATGTGGTCGGCTCGACTTTCCTTACTACATCCTCCTTGGAGTGTTTTACCCTGCACTCCATCGGGGTATTCATGAGATTGCAATCCATCATCTTAAACTTCTTTATAATCTCTCTTGCATATGCCTCTTGAGAGATAAATATCCCATCACTCCATTGTTTCACTTCTATTCCCAAATAATATGACATAAGCCCCATATCCCTCATCTCAAATTCTCGTGCCATCGCCTTTTTAAAATCATCATACACTTGTGGATTATTTCCCGTAAGAATGAGGTCATCCATATAAATGTACACAAACAAAATATCATCTCTCTCCTTTTTAACATAAAGTGCATATTCATGAACATACCTTGAAAAACCATTCTCTTGAAGATATTTGTCAAGGCTACTGTACCATGCTCGTGGAGCTTGTTTAAGCCCGTACAACGCCTTATTCAATCTTAGCACCTTATCTTGATGACCTTCCATCGTAAATCCTTTCGGTTATTCCACATATACTTCTTCTTTAAGAGTACCATTTAGAAATGCTAACTTCATATCCATTTGGTGAATTGTCTATTGGTTTTGGGCCGCAAGAGCAACCAATAACTGTATTGTCTCAAAGCGGGCAACGGGAGCAAATACTTCTTCATAGTCTACGCCATGTTTTTGTTTATACCCCTTTACAACTAGTCTTGCTTTATACCTTTCAATTTCTCCTTTTGCATTTTTCTTTAGCTTATAAACCTATTTAACCCCAATTGCTTGATGACCACTTAGTAGTGTGACAAATTCCCAAGTGTCATTTTTCTCAATGGAATGAATTTCTTCATCCATAGCTTGCACCCATTAGCTTGTACCCATTTTTTTTGTCTTTTATAGCCTCTTCAAAAATCAGGGTCATCATTTGCTAGTAGACAAAAAAGATTTTCATCATCTATTCTTTTAGTAGCATCATAGAGATCTCTTACGCTTCGAAATCTTTGAGGTTGTTCACTTGAGCTTGTTGTAGAAGGAGTCGAACTCTCGCCTTCGGTTTCTTGTTCCTCATTCTCATCTTCTCCCAAATATGGAAGAAAACTATATGTCTCTTCTTCTTGAACACTCTAATCCCATGAGGCATCTTCTTGAAACTCTACATCTCTATTAATCACGACTTTCTTGGAAACAGGGTCAAAACATTTTTACCCTTTTGAGTTCTCAGCATAGCCAATGAACACCATCTTCTTACTCCTATCATCAAGCTTTGTCCTTTCTTGTTTGGATACATGAACATAGCCAATAGATTCGAAAACTCTTAAGTGTCACATACTTGGCTTCCATCCACTCCATACTTCTTGAGGGGTTATTTTCTCCAATCTCCTCGTAGGTGAATGGTTTGAGAGGTAAACCGCACATGAAACAGCCTTGGCCCGAAAATCCTTAGGCATATTCTTACTTTTTAGCATCGTCCTCACTATCTTAAGAATTGTCCTATTCTTTCTCTCTACGACCCCATATTGTTGTGGTGCTCTTAGGACCGTCATAGGATGTCGAATACCATTTTCCTCACAAAAGACCTTGAATTCATTAGAAGTGAACTCTCCACCTCTATAGGTTCTTAGAGATTTAATTTAGTATCTACTTTCCTTTTTAGCAAGAAGTTTGAATTTTTTAAATGTCTCAAAAACTTCACTCTTGTACTTCGAAAAATATACCCATGTCTTCCTTGTGTAATCATCGATGAAGAGCACAAAATATGAACTCTTACCAAAAGATTGTGGCTTGATAGGACCACACACATCTGCATGAACAAGTTGTAAAAGCTTAGTTGCTCACGAAAGTGACACCTTTGGAAAGCTCTTTCTTGCATGTTTTTCGAGTAGACATGCCTCACATAATTGATTCGAGTGATTGATTTTGGGAACTCCTTTCACCATATTCTTTTCTCCTAGCATTTTAAGCCCTTAAAAATTGAGGTTCCCAAATCTCATGTGCCAAATCCATGAAGTATCCTTGACATAAGATTGTAAACACTTCACTTCCATCGTTTTCACATTTAACATGAACATTTGATTCTTTGTCATGACAACTTTAGCAATAAGTCTATCATCTCGATCTCGAAGCCACAAATAATGGTTCTCCATCTTCACTTTGTGTCTACTCTCTAACACTTATCTAATGCTCAAAATATCGTTCTTCATTTTGGGGATGTAGTAGACATTATGGAGAATTTTATGGTCTCCATCCTTTGTGGCATAAATCACTAAGCCTTTTCCCTTAATCTTCACCTTTGTATCATCTCCAAAACGAACATTCCCAGTTACTTTTGTATCCAACTCCACAAATTTGCTTTTATCTCCTGTCATGTGCTTGCTTGCATCGTTGTCAAGATACCACGTGACATCTTTTTCTACAGAGCCTTCTTTTTGAGGAAATAAAAGAGTATCACCTTGTACCTCGTTATGCTTAATAAAGTTCGTCTCTTCATCGCAACTTTTAGTTTGACATTCCTAAGAATAGTGACTGTTCATCCCACATGCATAGCACTCTACTTACTTAGCTTATCATTTCTCTAATTATTATTTCTCCCTTGAAATACCCTAAATCTTCACATGTATTAGAAATTGGGTTTAGATAGATTTAAATGAATTAAATTAATCATAGATATAAATAGACAAGTTGACAAAGTTAGATTAGTAATTAATTAAATGAAATTTGAGATTTGAGATTTGAAATCTAAATTCTCTAAACAAGTCATTGAAATGTTTAGAGGATTCCTAAACTGATGATTCTTAGCCTAAACACTAATTCCTAAATCTTAGTAAAATTTGAGTTCATTTGCTTGAATAAAAATATCATTTCTTAAACCCGAACTCAATTTTATATCTTTTTATCCAAAAGAAATTCCTAAATTAAGTTCTTATTATAAGCTCGTAATTTCTGACCTATCGGCTCTAAAAATATCTTTTAAATATTTTTAGAACTATAGATATTGATCTGATAGTTCTAAACTCATACCTTATTCTAAAAAATTCTAATTTTTTATCTTTATCTTTACCTTTTATTCTCTTTCCCCTACCTCTTCATTCTTATTTATTTCCCCTCTTCTTCATTCCCCTTCTTTTCTTTGTTTCCTTCTTTCTCTCTTTTCTTTCTTTCAATTTTCCATCTTCTTCTCTCTTTCTCTCTTAAAGAAATCTCATTTTGAGAAGATACAAAGTGAAAATGAAAGCTAGAAGTGTAGAAGGAGAGCTTAAGTGTGCATGTGTTCTTAAAAAGCTAAGTTTTCTATTTCGAGTTATCTTTGTTTTATTTGTTGTTTGAGTTAATAATTGATGAATTGATGTTGAATTGAGTTGAAAGTGCTGTTTATAATTGTATTTGTTAGTTCAATGTTTGATGGAAGTTGGAAATAGTGAAGAAGAGGATGAATAGTGAGTTGGAGTTTGTTGAAGTGAATTGAAGTTTGGATTTGTTTGAAGTTGTTGGAGGAAGATTGAAGTGTTAGGAGTTGTTATTAGAGTTTATTTGATATTAGAATTGATGTAGGAGATGCATAAGTTGATGAAAAAGTATAAAAATGGATTTTAAAAACAGAACAAATTCGTAACATGTATCAGGGGATCAATCATGGGCGAGAAAAAGGGAGTGAAATGAATTGTTTGTGTGTTTTTCAAACATCACGGGCGACCAAAGGGGCGTGATATGCTCTGGTCGTATTTTTTTAAAATCACGGGCGACTACTTGGGCGTGATCCTTCCCTTGTAGCTTGATATGTTTTCGTAATTTGATCATAACTTTTTCATAAGATATCGGATTGAGGTGATTCAAGTTGCGTTGGAAAGCCTAAAAAGAGATCTACAACTTTCATGTTTTGAGTTTTTGCAAATTCTAAAATTATCAATGCTTAAATTTCACTTCTTTCTAACTAATACATTTTCCAAGCAAAGTTAAAAACTTGTTTTTGTTTGTTTTATGTGTTTTTGCTTAGGAAGTGGATCTTTTTGAGTTAAAATGAGATAGATAAAAGATGTTTGATGTGTTATGTTTATTAGTTGATATAATTAAACATGAGTTAAGTAGATTTGTAGATTTAACAAATAATTAGATTAAATCTAGAAGTTAGTTATTAAATGAACTTAGTTAACAAACCTAGGTTCAACTTGATTAAATGAACTTGAATAAACTAAAATGAATTAGATTTTTTAACTTTGATGAATTTGGCTAAGTTTAAGTTAATGCAAGCTCGAATTGACATAGATCTTAGATATATAATGAATTAGTAATTAATATAAGTCCAACTTGGCTTAATGAACTTCACTAAGCTAAAATGAATTATATTGATATAGTTTAATCACCTTGGCTTAGTAAATAACTTAAATGAATAATTCTAATCAATTTGGCTAAGGTTAAGCTAAAATGGGTTAATAGCTAATAATTAGCTTAGATGAATGAATTAGGATGATCTTTGAATAATATGGTGAATATGTTGTTTCAAATGTGTGTTTACTTGGAAAATAAATGTTTTTGGTTTATGAATTCTTTGTTAATGCTTTTGTAATAAAACACTATAAATAAAGAGAAAAGAAATTCTTTGACAGATAAAGGAGAACTGTCCATATTTTGGCGGGGCGATCTTCACAACCATAGTAGGGTTCCTATTTAGTGTCTGATCAAATAGGGTTTAATAAAATGAGTTTGAGATGAATGGATAAATAGCTTAAGTTCTTATATGATTTTGATGAAGTGAATATTTAGTTTAGTTTAGTTTAGTTTCTCATACGAGTTATTTCCTTAACAGAAGTAGATATCTGATTTATCTTCTGAAATTCCTTCCAAGGCTATGTTTGGATTTCATATTCAAGGTACGCAGTGACTTGCATGTTGGATGTTAGGATAGGCATCTAATATGGATTAAGAACTTAAACTCGACTTAATAATTGATGAGTGTTGGTTATGCTTTACGTCGTTGAATCCGGAACCGAGGAGCGATAGCCTTGTCATGATGCAATGGCACGGTAGTTTAGGTACTTAGCCCAATCTTTTGCCATGATGCAATGACTCAAATCCATGATGCAATGGTGGTTTCTTTTATTCGCTAAGTGGGTAGCTAATAGGGTTAACTGTATCGGTATATTCTCTACTTAGGCCCGGGAGGAAATAATATGTTTTAGTTCACGGGTATGGGACCGTTGAACTAATTGATGTTATAGACCGGGATAAGTGGAGTATATAAAAGAGTGTGAACTCCAGATGATGCTATTAATATTCTTTATCGGTTAGATATAGGAGATATAGATATCCGGTCTATCTATATCAACCTCTTGAGTAGTTGCTGTTACTCAGGACCCCTAGATTCCCATTGGCTTGTTTTAGACTATGAGTGCTCAATTGTTGATTTGTTTATTTTAATGAAAAGATAATAACTTGTGGATTGATGCATTGCATTTAGTTAAGCTCGCATGCCACTCTGTGTGTGATTGTGTTGCTGTGTACTGGGCTTCGGCTTATCCTTGTTGTTGTTATTCTTTTTACAGGTTGTTGATGAAGTTGTTATTGTTGATGATGAAGATGAGTAATGAGATGATGATTTGATGATGATGTGGATGATGTTGATGTTGTTGTTTTTATTATTGTTGTTGTTGTTGATGTGATGATGTTTGTCTCGAGCATCGGGCGAATTTGAAGATTTGGGAGATGAGTGAAATATAATAGGACCAAGATATATTTGTATTTTGTTTCTTCTTTGTTTTGTTCTACAAAGACTGGATTTAATTATAAATTTGTATTTTCATTTAAGGGCTTGTTAGTGCCCATGTTTTGTAAATAAGCTTTTATAAAACTTTGTTTAAGTGAAAGCTTTTCCACTTGTAATAGTAGAAGTTTGAAATGCTTTTATGTAGAAATATTTTTATTAAAGTTTATTTTTCCGCTGCTAAATCCAGTTGTTGCCAGAATCTAACTGAATGATTTCATAATCTAAAATCGGATAGCAATGTTCAACATAAACACCTTCTTTTAAGACAACCTTACGTATAATTTGTAAGAGTTATACGTGGTTGGAGACTTGGTGTGCTTAATTTGAGAATTGAGCATGTTGGGTCTTTACATCCCTCGTCCACGACCTCTTTGAGAACTCCTATTTCCACCTTTGTGAAATAAATGTTGCTCGCCTTTTCCTTAACCACGACCATCTCCTCTCCCTTGTCCGCAACCATGGCCTCGTCTACAACTTCGGCCTCTACCATGACCTCGACCCCTTCCTCTTCTGTCATTTCCCTTAGGGTTAAAGAAAAATTTTGCTTGCAAAACTTGCTCCACTAGTTCTTGTTGGGTCCTCTTCATTATTTCTTCATGGGCTAGCAACGATCCATTTAACTCGTCAATAGTCATAGGCTCTATGTCCTTTGATTCTTCAATCGCCACCACCACATTATTGAATTTCGTGTTGAGAGAGCACAAAATCTTCTCTACTACTCTTACATCTTCCATCATTTCACCAAGCTGCTTCATTTGATTCATAACCACCAATGCTCGAGTAAAATAATATGCTACTAACTCATTCTCCTTCATTGAAATCAACTCAAACTCAGCCCTTAGAGTTTGGAGTCGCATCTTCTTCACCTTATCAACTTCGACCACGGAATTCCTCAGAATTTCCCATGCATCCTTGGCTCTCATCGCATTGGCTATCCTCTCGAACATGTCATCATCTAACCCTTGATGAATAATTGAGAGTACACTTTGATCTCTCTTCTTTGCTCACTGCCAAGTTTCTAGTTTGGCCACGGTTGCAGTATTCTTGTCTGTGGGATCTTCATATCCCTTGTCGACAATGTCCCATAAGTCATGAGACCCAATTATGGCCTTCATGCGTAGCGCCCATCGATCATAGTTGGTTTTGGTTAGTTGTGGGTATTGGAAGGTGATATTAGTTTTGGTAGTCATTTTAACAAGGCTCTAATACCAATTTGTTGGAAGTTATAATGGGTTACGAATATGGAATCTTCATACAAATGAAGAAGAGGAAAAAAAAGGATAACTTAGAAGTTTTTTTTTCTATATTTTCTCTTAATATTCATACGTTTAACAACTAATTACAAGTCCTTTTATAGGCCTAAACATAAGCTAATGACCATAAAAAAAATGTACATAAAAATAGAATTCTAAACATCAAGCATTAATTTTTTCAACCTATAATGAAACAGCTATAACTCTTTCTAGAAAATTTCAATAAACTTGTAACTTACACAATTTAAAATTAGACTTAATAAGCTTTAAATCCATATTTAATCCACCGAAAATGACATCCTTTTGCCTTTCCAAAACTTCACTTACAAGTTTCTATCCACTGCTGAAGACGAGAAGTCAAGTTTAATTAATTTTTGAAAAATTCTCAACAAATATATCGTGTTAGTTTGTTTGAACATGACAAATCAAGTTCAGTCACGGTACCCAAAAGTCCGATCTTTGAAGGAATGGAGCCTATCAAGCTATTATCTTCCAGATATATGCGATATATGTTGGCCAACTGCCCAAATCGTTGAGGGATGTTAACGGAAAGTTGGTTCTCAAAAATGAAAAAATCATAGATTACTTAGGTTTCCAATCTAGAGGGCAGTCTTCCTAACAGTAGATTAAACTCGAGTGTGAGATCTTTGAGTTTTGATGAGTTTCCAATGTGTGGAGGAATGGATCCCGTAAAATTATTTAAACTCAAGTCAAGAACGGAAAGTTCAGAGAGATTACCGATATGCAGTGGAATGCTTCCTGAAAGTGAATTGTTATAAAGATAAAGAGCTTTAAGGCTGGGAAAGGAAAACAAATATTCTTCCAAAGTGCCCTGCAAACCAAGACCTAAACTATCAATTTTAGTAATACTTTGATTTTGGAAGATTGCAGGTTATTCCGAGCCAATTGCTGCGAGGACTGCTTCTTCTAGTCCATGAAGAAAGGACTAAAAATGAATATTAATAAAATATTGATATATATATATAATATTGTGTGTAAGGTATGAGAGATAATTATTAATTTTGAGTTATGAACATCTATATTTTATTAATAATTATACACAACATATCTTTGCATGTGTTGTGGAATACTTATTGTATATGGGACAAGACATATTAGCTTTGGGTGGTATTCTCTCTTTAGCTTTTATAAACTTATGTAATATTGCGCAAAATGGACAATATGAAGATTTTATTTGAAAGAGACAAAATTGTCAAATGACAATCCAAAAGAATCTTGTTTGTTTATTTATCTATTTATTATTATTTTTTGTCTGTGTGTGTTTTTATGACTGACTTGTGATATTTCTATATGAAAAATCAAATCGCAGAACCATGTATTAATTAATATTCAATGTTTAATCTATCTTATGATGCTAATGTGGCTTATTTAAATATCTTTCTGAGTATACCATAGGGAAATGACGTATTCCATTAGCAAGGCATTCACAAACCACATTTTCGATTGACAAATGGTTTTCTCAAAATAATTAAGGTCTAAAAATATGTTACCTTTCAAGAAGACCTCTTCAAGTAAAAATATTTTTCATTGAGAAACAGTTTTCCTCAAATCAAATGGGCCTAAAAATGAAATTTAAAAAAGTAGATAAATATTTCTACTGAACCACTCATACAAATCCCATAATTTATTTTATAAGAGAAAATTTCAAAATGAACTTGTTTGAGCATGATTCTGAGCTCAAATCTATCATAAACATGATCATGTTATGCATATTTTTTGCAGGCTTAGAGCCGGCTGACGTGCAAACGGATTCAACCAATCAATGATGCACCATACAGGCAAGTGTACCCACGGTGGGTCTAGGAGGGCCTATAGGGTCACGGCTTCCCTATTTCGAAGCAATAAAAGTAATATAAAAAAAGGCTAAATAATATAAACATCTCCTACAAACTTTTTTTTTTTTTTTTTTTAAAGTGAACCACAAGGTTATTGCAACACAACTACATAGGAGTATTACAATGCTAAAGAAGAGAATTGAACTTGATACATTAAGAATAAAGATCTGAACTGAATGCTACTAGGTTATAAGGCTATTGATATCTCCTATATACTTTTAAAATTATATGAACCTCTACTAAAAATTAATGTTCTTGCTATTAACGGCATGAGAAAAAAAAAACAAAATTGCCACACTAAATATATAAAAGATAATGTGACATGTTCAACCCATTCTTTCTCCCAATTCAGTAACATAAAAATCATATCAGATTGCCATTTTATTGTAAATCCTAGAACAACACAACATCCTTTTAATTATTTTTTTTTATCAAAAATTGAATTCGATAGAAAAAATAAGGATAGAAATTAGAAAGAAAGAAAAGAAAAAGAGAAACCTTGTACGAATGACTATAGTTTATTGCTATTATTTCTCCGTTGCTTCACAAGTAATAGCAAACCAAAATGTTAAGTTGTTGCTGCTGGATAATTATCAAGACTTCACAGTTGCTTTGTTGTCTTTGGCTCAACGGTTGTTTAAAACAATGCACTAAAAATTTACGTCTTTTGCTACAAAACTTATTTGTCATCATTTTTGTGCACTAGTTATGATACAACAATAGACATAAAAAACACATCCATCATCTTCATGAAGAACATGATAGCTGAAACAAAGGGCATAGCCAATACATTTTTGAAGAAGTTAGAGTCATCAAAGAAACAAAGGTGGAGATGGAAAAGAATTGAGGAAGGCTACTAGCCTTGAAGACCGACCTTGTTGATTGTTTGTACGCCGGCTTGTATGTCACTAGAATCGGAATAAAGGCCATCGGCCTTGATGAAGTGCACTACCAACCTTGAGCCGGCTTCTGAAGTCTCTCAAGAGCAAATTTTTAAAACTAGCTCCAAAGTCGCCAGCCTTTATAGTTAGGCCACCGGCTTTCAACTTTTAGGCCGTCAGCTTAGTGCTAGTCTTTATTTAACCGACTTACTTTTATTTAATTTATTTTAGGGTTTTGTGTAATAGTATATATAGCCAAGATTCGACCTTTATTAAGGGAATATCATTTTTACACATTGAAAAACCCTATTTTTAGAGCTTTTCTCACTAAAGTTGCAACCTTTTTTGCAATCTTTAATTCTTTGAAATCATCTAGTGTTATTGATTTGTGTTTTATGCTTCTGCCCTACATTAGAGTGGTATTAGAGAACGATAACTTCCTACAAAGATGTCAGCTAACAACAGTGTTGATGGCGGTCGTACTCTTGATGATGCTTAAGATACGAGAAATCGAGAGATTGAGGTTCCTAGGGTAGTAATCAATGCCATGGATAAGAGAATTTGATGTTTAGAAGAGCATTTTGACGCGATGGAAGTAGATACCAATAGAGATAGGGACATTGATGGCAAATGACCAAGGGCAAGGAATGGTTATGGCTGTAGCTACTTATTGAAGGGCTCAAATTTTTTATGAAGAATCCGATGAAGAGGATGAGATCTTATACAATGAGAGACAACCATGTAGACGAGTTGGTGATGGCGGGGGTATAGATATCCTAGAAATTATTATGGTTACAAACAGGGTGATGACGAAGATTGCCATTTAAAGGCAGATATTCGTTATTCTAATGGTATTTTAAATAGAAGAATTCTTAGATTGGTTGGCTGAAGTAGATCGATTTTTCGACTATAAAAATATTAGAGGAACGTAGGGTGAGGTTGGTTGCTTGGAAGTTGAAAGGAAGAGCCTTTGCTTGGTGGGAGAGGATGTAGAACATGAAGTAGAGAGAGGGTAGGCAGCTTATGCGAACATGGCTCCATATGAAGCAATTGTTACAATGGGATTTTCTACCTCCCGACTATGAAAAAAATCGTTTTTCACCAGTACCAGTGATGTCATCAAGGCCAATAATTTGTTCATGATCGTACAACCAAGTTCATGTGATTGGCTAAGTAGAATGATTTGAGGGAGAGTGAAGGTCAACAGGCGGCTAGATATGTAGATGGGTTGAAGTTGCAAATTAGGGACAAAATTGGGGTTAATGTGTTGAGGAGTTTGAATGAGGCGAAAAATATGGTGCTTAGGGTTGAGATGATGCTACTGGATGAGAGCAGTCATTTTGATGGAGGAAGTAGAAGATATGGAGTTAAGGGGAGTAGTAGTAGCAAATCCATAAAGGTCATGAGGAGAGAGAGAATGTGAGTAGTGAAAAGAGAGATGATAAATTTGCTAGTAAGAAACCCATTGAGGTTAAGGATGCACAGAAGTAAAGTAACCCCTATGCTAAGCCTATTTTGGGTAAGTGCTATGGATATAATCAACCAGGTCATTGGTCAAGTGAATATCCTAATAGGAGAGGCATGAACTGTCACGCCCCATAGGGTATCCTAAGCGTAACAACCCGCCACATACTATATAAGACTCTCGAATTCCCTGTCCGAGCCCTTCGGGAGTCTTGTATAGATGTAAAGTATCCCTTTACGACAATAGAATACTCAACCAATGGAGTTAAGTAGTTTAATGTGGCATTCATTAACCATAGATAATAAACCAAAACGCATAATTACACTTTACAAAATCTAAGGGGCATTCCCCCGCAAAATAATATTAAGTCCATTACAGTCATCCAGAGTCCTTTAGTTTCCAACGGAAGTCTATACAAAAATGGAGTAAACTTCTATGGGAAACTCCTATCTCCGGTACCTGAGCTATGGCTTGCCTCGGTCTAAGCTAGATAAACTCGTGCTGCAATAAGTAAAAACTATAGGAGCGTAAGCTAACTAGCTTAGTGAGTAAGAACTTACATAACACAATTAAGTACAATACATTCAAACAAGTGATTATTCACGCAAATGTATGCATCAGATAAATGAGTTCAACAAACAAATGACCAACCGGAAATCATATGTGGATGGACTTACGCCCTCCATGCCGGGTTAGCAGATTTACGAATCCTGCGGTACGACGCTGTTTAAGCTTACGGTCAACTGAATAATAATTCGTTTTATGGATCACGATTAACCAACAATTTCGTTTTATGGATCACGATTAACCAACATATTCGTTTTATGGATCACGATTAACCAACATATTCGTTTTATGGATCACGAAAAACCAACCAATGCTAATGCTCCATCCCCGTCGTTATATGAATGAATCCAATTACAATTGAAGTCAAATATACATTAATTCGATTCTTTTAAGTGCCCAATAATTATTCGCAGACATTCAATATACAATACTAGCAAGTCAATCAATAACTTAACACCCGGTTTTAATATTTCTTAAGTTCCATTCATACATCAACAGCAGACAAATATATAATTCCCATATACCCGATCATACATATCCATTTTTATCTTTGCCTACACCACTAGTGCCACTACAGTACAATCACAATCATTAATTGAGAGTGGAAGTAGTACTCACTCGGCCATTGGACGCCGGTCTTTTTAGTAGTAATAATCGGGAGGTAGGGTGTTGTTTTGCTCGGGATCACCTACCAAGTAAGAATAATCCTAATGAGATTCTCATCATGTAACTAATCCAAGCTATGCATCTAAACTAGATGAATTCGGAATTCTCGCTATTTGCGGAAGCTCCGACTTAAAACGGCTATAACTTGGTCATTTTAACTTGGAATTTCGCAAATTTTATACCGATTTCTATCTACTTTGAAAGATCTATATATTTCTAATATTATTTTCAAGTTTTGAAAACATCAAGGTCACGGAACAGTAGGATCAGATCTGTTCCGTAAATCCTCCAATTCTAAAAATTTGTTTTGCTTTTGTTGAAAAAAATGTTCCTAGTTGATGATTCATGCATAAATGGTATATGAAAGAATTCCTAACATGGATATCATGTAATGAACTCTATATATGCATGGTTGTGATGATCTTTGATGATGGACTCTTATGAATTCCTAATTATTAGGAATTTCCTTAATGATTCCTTATAAAAAGTTATTATTACCAACCTTACATCCCCTAATGTTTTTATGATTTTATCCTTCGAATTTACTTATCACCTAATTAAAAATGAGTTACCAACATCCATATTAGCCATGACATTCATTTATGCATAAAAATCCACATTTTTCATTGAGTAAATATGTTTTTGAATGAGCTGCTTAGAAAAATCAGAATTTTATAATTTCCATTTTCTTGCATTTTTCTTGTGAGAAAACTTGTTTAATGCTTCAAAAATTGAAGCTCCAATATATCTATCATCTAAAGACTTCATTTAGCTTATAAAACATGCCATCTAGGCTTGGATACTAAGTGTTTATGTGAGCATCACCCAAAAATACGAATTTGACCACACATCCATAAATCAATATTTTTATTCTAACTTTACTACTTGTTTTACATTTTTCTCATGCTTAAACTCATCTAAACTTATGAAAATCATTCCTTCAAGATACCTATTGCACATACCCTTCATTTTTCATGTGAAATATGAGTTTAAAGATGGTTTTAGGGTTTTTAAGGCAGGGTTCCAAATCCATCCGAATTTCCAACCATTCATATTTGACAAAACCTTTCATTTTTCAATGTTCTTGCCTCCTATATATGAAGATCTACTATCTAACATATCTATACATATGCAAGACTACATTTTTATGATCATCAATGCATGGAAATCAAAATAACTCTATGATCATACATGTAAATGAAGATGTGGATGTCTAAACATTAGATCTACTAATTATAGTGCATGAATCATAAACTTCATGGCATGAACATCAATATATATGCAAGATCTCTACTTTACATGCACGAATAAGAAGATATCTTAACATAAACTCATCTAAACACTAGATCCATCTCTTGTGATGGCTTGAGATTCTTGTAGTAGTATTTTCATGTCCCTTGCTCATACTCATTGGGATTAATGGTGGAAAACACACAAGAATGATCTTGCCATTACAAAATTTGAGAGGAATAAAGCTTGAAATCATAGCTTTAATGGAGATTTTGAGAAGAAAAGAAGATGAAACAAACTTGTGGAGGTGTGTGCATGTGTGTGTGGGTCACGGCAATTTGGGAGAGAAGAGGGAGAGAGTTTAACCTTTGACAATTTTTGAAAGAGTGAAAATGAAGAGAGAGAAGAACATTTAGTTTATATATTAAGTGGATTAGGGTTTTAGTTGAATAAATTGAGTAAAAATAAATTAAATTGAGAGGAAAAAAGGGGAGGGGGCGGCCATTAGCTTGTGTGTGTTTTGAAATTTTGATATTTTGTAATTTAGATAATTAAAATGTAATAAATGTGACAATTAATTAAGAGACAAAAATTCTTGGAAAAGAAAATTGAAATAAGTAGTTGTAAGGATGTAAGAATAGGGTATGGGTAATGTGTAGTATAGGTTGTACTTGTGAATAGTAGACAAGACATCTACTTTACTGGTTGTGACGAAAACACGGGAAAAGATATAACTGTAATTTTTATAGCCCGGAAAATTATAAAATTGATATTTTTGGAATCCTTATAAAATTACGGTTCTAATGAATATTCTGGAACATTTTCTGAGTTCGTGATCCGGGGCACGCTTTTCAGTAATTGAGCTTGGGAAGGCCCGGAATTGAAAAATTCTCGAATTTAAAACTTTCAAAGGTCTAAAATATACTTTAGAACAATAATTCAATTTCATTTACTTTATAAATTTTCTTTTATTATGAAACCGAAGGAAAGCCGGACTTAAGGTTCCTAAGCTTCTCTTACTAGACTCAAACTGGACCGGATTAGGGCTTCGCTTCCAATTCCCGGGGTTTCTTAACTACTGAGAATATCGGGGTTTACATGAACTTTATGGAGAGAGATGAAAAGATCTGTTGTGAGCCTAATGGTGATGATGAGTATTATTAGGATGAGGAGGAGGAGGTTGAGCAGACTTATGTGATAAGGAGGATGATGCTAACGCCTAAGAAGGAGAATAACACCTAGTGACATCAATTATTTTTGTACTAGGTGTACGATTAATGGGAAAGTGTTTGACCTTATTGTTGATAGTGGAAGTTGGGAAAACATCATTGGAAGGGAAGTGGTAAAACAGTTAGGGTTACCTATGAAGAAACATCATAATCCATACACCATTCAATGGATTAAGGCAGCTGAGAGGTTGAGGTGAAGGAGAGATGTAGAGTGCCTTTTTCTATGGGCAAGTATCATGATGACGTCTATTATGATATTATAGACATGGATGCCTGTCACCTTTTATTTGGGAGACCCTGGCAATTTGATGTGAATGCATAGGTTGCAAGGAAGGAAAATGTGAACAAGTTAGAGAGAGAGGGTGTGAAGTATACACTACTACCTTTAAAGGTAGCAAATCATCCTAAGACGACTAAAGTGGAGGGATGCTCTTTTATAACCATTACACACTATGAAAAAAGAGATAGAGAAGGCTATAAAGGAGTCTAGAATGGTTCATGCACTTGTAGTGAAACAAATGATGACAGTGGATGAAAAGCATAGTAGTGAAGTGCCTAAGGGTATGAAAGAGGTATTGGAGGAATTTCAGGATGTGTTGCCAGATGATTTACCTAAAGGGTGACCACCCTTGAGGGATATTCAGCACTAAATTATGAGAATCCATTATAGGTTGTAATTGTATCGTTCCTGTAGAAAACTGATGAAGAAACAAAGATACGAAATAGAGAAGAAGAAGTAATTGTGAAAGAATTATGTTTCATTATTATGTTAAAGAGAGAAAATAAATATATATACAAAGATAACTATAATCCTATACAACCAAGTGTAACTAAGAAAAGACAATCAGCAAATAAAATAAAAGAACTAATATGCATATCTCAATATCCCCCCTCTAGTTGGGGCACAAAGGAGACCCAACTTGGAAGCAAAAGCATGAAGAACTGATTCCATAACTGGCTTGGTGAAAATATCAGTAAGCTGATCTTTGGAGGAAACAAACTGAGGCTAAATAAATCCTTTACTAATGTAATCATGAATAAAATGGACATTAATCTCAATATGTTTTGTTCACCCATGCTGACAAGGATTGGCAGTGATCATAAGAGTTGATTTGTTATCGCAACATAAAGCAATAGGACAAGAAAAATCAATATGTAAATCATGAAGAATAGATGGCAACCACAGCAATTCCTTTGTGACAAAAGCAAGACTTCTATATTCGACCTTAGCGGATGAAGTACCGATAGTAGGCTGCCTCATGGACTTCCAAGAAACAATGGCGCCACCAAGAAGGATACAAAAATCGGAGACAGATTTACCATCAATAGAACAAGATGCCCTATTCGCACATGAAAATGCTCGAGTTTGAAAACAGAACCCACTGGAAAATGAAGACCCAAGAAATGGAATGCTTCAAATAACGAAGCAAGTGGCATAATGCTTGTAAATGAAAAGATCTGGGAGAAGCAACAAATTGGCTTAAATGATGAACAAAAAAGGAGATGTCAGGCCGAGTCATTCCTAGATACAATAAAATGTCCGAAAAGTCTCCCATAGAAATCAGGATTAGAAAGCAAATTGCCATGAACATTATCAAGTTTGCATCTAGAAGGCCATGAAATTCGAACTGGTTTACAAGCTGATATACCTGCATTAGCAAGTAAATCAAGCACATATTTCCACTGATGTAAGAAAATACCCGAGCTAGAACGATAAAGATCAAGACCTAAGAAGAATCTAGCTTCACCCAAATCCTTAATAGTGAAAGTTGTATCAAGCTGCTTCTTAACAGCAAGAATATCATCTATGTTAGCACCAGTTAACAAAATATCATCAACATAAACAAGAATAGCCAAGAAATAATCACCAGCAGCCTTACTAAAAAGGGAATAGTCATTAAAAGACTGCATAAATCCATTTTGAATTAAAAATTGAGTGAGTTCATAATTCCATTGATGAGATGCTTGCTTGAGACCATATAAAGACCTTTTTAATCGACAAACTTGATTAGGAGAGGCTTTAGTATAAGCAGGTGAGGGAATCATGTAAATTTCCTCATCAAGATAATCATGAAAAAAAGCATTATTTACATCAACTTGATGGATAGGCCAACCCTTAGAACTAGCAATAGCAAGCACTACACGAAACGTATGAAGCTTAGTAATGGGAGAGAAGGTATCATGATAATCTTCACCCTCAACTTGTGTATATCCCTTAGCAACCAAACGTGCCTTAAATCTTTCGAAATTACCATTAGGTTTATATTTAACCTTGTAAATCCATTTACACCCAATGGCTTTCTTATTCTTGGCTAAGGAAGTAAGTTCTCAAGTCTAATTTTGTTTTACAGCATCAATCTCCAAACTCATGGCTTCAATCCACTCTTTATGTTTAATAGCTTGTGAATAAGTTGTTGGTTCAAAGATAGCAAAGACATTTGCTAAGGAATGCATAAAATAAGATGAATAGGCATTAAAGGAAGAAGAATGAAAAAAGAGGATAAGTGTATGGAGGAACAGTATGTTTAGAAAGTATATAGTTAGCATGAACATCAGAACCAGTATGCATTGTATGAACATAATGTAATAACCAATTAAGTAAATGTCGCTGTCTTGTTGATTGATGTGTGTGTATGATCACCAAGTATAAAATTTATAATCCAATTAATTCAAATCCACACAAGGCAGCGCACCTATCTTGTAGTATATAAATTAACTCGGATGTCGTCCTAAGGATCTATGGGCAATTACTAGTAATACCCTTTCACTACTATCTAGTCTAAATTATCAAAAGATTGTATTAACCCTAATGACTAATTATGCTAATAATTGACAAACCCTAATTATAGAATATGAGAGCTTTCCTTAATTTAATTCAATTCACAACAATGCCCCTAGTTTTGATCCACCCTAACCCTTAATAATTATGATAAAATTAACTGATGAAAAATCAAATCTTGAACTGCAGGGTTTCTAAATTAAACCAATTACTCTCTTCAAGTCAATTGATTCCTAATTTTACATGAGAAAATGGGAATCTCTTCCTTCACTCACGCCAATGTAAAATTGCATAAAACTCACAAACCCTAAATAAAGATTTAATCTTTATAGCAGAAATTCGAAGCCTCCCTATGTCTAGGTGAAACATGCAAATTTATCATTCATGTAAGATCTATCCTATTAGTTGAAATCTCTTTCTAACTAATAAGAATCAAACAAGCAATAATCCTGGCCAGAAAATTATTACAAGACAATTAAATCACATAATGAATTCAAGATCAAAACTTTTCATCAATTGATAACAATTCAGAACATGAGTTAGGGTTTCACAAAACCTAGGGCATACAAATCTACTCTTCCATATGATAAACTATAAGAACAATAGATCTAGAAGAGTTTAAATGAATCATAATAACAAAAACCCCCTTTGAAACAATTGTTGTGATTCCGGATGGTTGTGCCGTCAATTCTCCTTGAAAAGCTCTCCAAAAGACGAACTTAGGGTTAGAAAATGATCTCTCACTCTCTCTCTATCTCAAACAATGAAAGAAGGCTGTATTTATACAAAATTGCATATACACGGGTACCCTACACGACTCGTGTAGCTCGGGGCGTGTACAACTTAATTCCAGCGCATTTTCCTTTGTTGTCATGTGTACACTACTCATCCTACACTACCCGTGTAGCCTGGGTCGTGTACATTGAAAAAGCTGATTTTTCTTCAAGTTTATCCTCCAAATCTACACTAGTAGTGTATAATTACTAGTGTATGACCAGTAACTTCATCTAGGCTCCATAATCCTTCAGTAACTTGGTTTCTTTCATGATGAATCTCTTAAAAAGCTTCATTATTCCATAATCATCCCTGAAACAAGTAATTAACCCAATAAAAGTTCTTTCCTTTAATGACTTACTCAAATAACATATAAAATATGTTCAATAATGCACAAATAATGAGGGTCTTAAAACAATTATCAAACTTCCCCACACTTAATCGTTTGCTTGTCCTCAAGTAAACAACAAAGAAAATCCATCATCAAATATACGTATGAACTCTTCATAAATTCAGAGTTCATTTAGCATTCATACAGTCTTTTAAACCGTAGCGACTCACTTTGTACCTATTGCTCAAACCTACCGTATAAATGTAATTAGCATACTAAAATCAAAATTTTAAGATTAATCCAGGTAAGTCAAACTTTACCCTCACCATTTAAAAGTAGATTCCAAAGTTATAAAGTAATTACAAAGTCAAACAATAGCAAAAGAGACCCAGTTATACTTCACCACCTGTTAACAAGTATATAAACTTTTCACCCACTTCTCTAAGCACAATAATATAAAATGAAAGTAATTGCATCTGTTTTTTCCCTTGGATTTTCTCCTTCATTTTAAATCTCTTTGAATTTCTCCCTTTTTTTTTTTTTTTATAGCCTTCAAAGGAATTTCCTTTGGACGGGTGTAGCCCGTATCTTTTCAGCTCTTATTATTTGTTCAAAGCTCATATAATGAACTTTTTCATTTCCTCCCTTCTCGTTATAGTGAGTTCATTGAGTCGGTATATCCCGGGCTCATCACCCAAGTAACCAGGTTTTAAAGGGACCCCATCGAACTCTCCCTCACTCTAACATTCAAGTTCAGAATACTCATAACTCAATTGCTTGAGTCATTGGAGTAAAGATTGTGTTCTCCTCTCTTTTTTTTTTTTTTTTTCAATTCAAAGAAGTTATTAATAAAGGATCACCAAGTGATAAACATCATATGCTCTTTCACAAAATATTAAGAGGGCTCTCAAAATTTTTGAAAAGAAAATATACAAATCAACAAGCTTAAAAACATAACCGTTTAACTTTCAACTAAGGACTTCAACCACTTCTAAACTCTAAATTCCATTGTTAAATAGCAAGTAAGATTACCCCACCTAGATTTTATCCAAAAATTTTAACCAAGTATACCAACTACAAAATAGGTGAGTAAGGTACTATGTAAGTCGCTTTTACTTTAAATTGAATGCTAATTCAAATAATTTTAAAGAGTATATTTTCAAGATTTATCTTAACTTAATTCATATTCAACTGCCAAGCACATTTGCAAACTTGTAAGTGGGGGAATTCATCAACAATATAATATGATCAATCAAGTACATGCAATATCTATCAAGACCCAAATATATTCCTTTCAGAATACCCCTTCCCCACACTTAATTGAGACAGTGTCCCCAATGTCTCTCAATGCAATGCAAAGTAGGAAAAGAAGAAATAAAGAATAAAGATAAGAACTTCCCCATATAAAGCAGTTTCCAGGGATAATAGCTGACTGCAGCACCATCAGAAGTAAAGGTTCGTGAACCCTAAACAAAATTGAGCCAGCTTGACATCACTTATCCCCCTCCTCATCATCATCTGCATCATCATGGTCATCCTCATCATCATCATCGTCATCATTCTTAAAGTTGTAAGCATCTCCAAAGTGATGCTCCTATAAGCAGGAGTCCTAATAGCAAACAGTTCCTCCCATGGTCCCAAAGACAAGAGCTCACGAATCCTTGCTCCTTACCATATTCATCAAGCATGACCCAATTTACATACTTGTGAGCTCCAAAAGGCTTCTTGTCCAATCTAGTTTTCCTAGCCTTGCTCCATAGTTGATCAGACAATAGTGGACTAGCCTTTTTAGCTTGTGAGACTTTTCTTTTCTTTGAAGGTGGTGTTGATGTAGATTGAGAGGATTTAGACTTCTTACTTACTTCTTTTGTTCTTGCCATCCTACATACAAATGAGAGAACAAATTTTAGTTTAAAAAAGATATACAACTCAAAATTGTTGCACAAGAAGTCATATAGATCATGAGAAGCAATATTAAGAACAAGGAGAACAAAGCGGAACAAGTGTGCGAAAGTTACATTGAAGCTGTGTGTACACTAGTCATTGTACACGACTAGTGTAGGGGTAGTGTACAACCAAAAAAATTTGTAAAATTTTAAAATCAACACGAACGCGGGAAAATCACTCGTGTAAGAACTCGTGTTGAAAATCATGGTTGTCACTAAAACAATAAGCCAACTTCAATTACCAAAATTTCAACCAATTTTCCTTCAAATCCCAATTTTCGCACAAAACAAACCCTAGAATTGCGATTAGGATGACCTAGCAAGAATTTCTCCAATTTAACATGTGCATTGTATATTAGAATGATCTAATTGCACTAAAAACACAAAAGCCCCAATTTTTCTTTCCAATTAAAAATCTCACATGAACCCTAGAAATGCAATTTGTGCGTGAAAACCATGCATGATTAGAGCAAAGGAAAACATAACTAGCATTTCAAAGATGATCATCAACAACACGCATCCACCAACAACAAAATCATGCTTCACCCATATTTGTCGCAACTTCGCAAATCTCCAAAACTCCACAACTTTCGCATAGCTAAATGAACTAATAAAGAACATGCAATGAGGAATAGGAAGAAGTTAAATCATACCTTCGTTGATGATGGTGATCCCGATCGTGAGTCCTTGATGTGTAATGGTGTAATGGTGATTGTGTAATGGAGTGAGAGGAGTGTAGTGTTGTGTCGTGTTGTGTAGGAGTGGGAAATGCAATGGATGAAGATTAATACCTGCGTGCGCGAAATGCAAGGAATGGAGGTGTACACGACCCGTGCTACACGGCCGTGTAGCTTGACTCGTGACTCCTCAGCAGCAAAGTGAACATACACGCCCTCCTACACGAGTCGTGTAGAGCGACTCGTGACTCCTCAGGTTGCTCATTTTTGTACACTGCCTCCTACATGAGTCGTGTAGAACGACTCATGACTCCTCAGGTTGCTTGATCTTAAACACGGCAGTGTACACGAGTCGTGTACATTGACTCATGACTTTACAGTAGCTATGCAAACGTACACTACCCTAATACACGAGTAGTGTAGAATGATTCGTGAAAGCACAGTAGCTAGAATTCATACACTAGTCTAGTACACTGGTCGTGTACTATGACTCATGAAGGCAAGTAGCTAGAATTCCTACACTACTCTAGTACACTGGTCGTGTACTATGGTAGTGTACACTGGGAGTCAATTTTTTTTTTTTTTTTTTTGAATGATCCTAAGTGTCAAAGGTTTAAAATAATACATATGATAGAATACTTACCTAGAACACTTAGCAATTTGAAATCCTCCTCTTTACCTTCCTTGGTTATGATTTTCCCCACACTTAGCATGAAAACTCAAGTTCTCATTCGACTATGGCTCAACAATCTGCAAAATCGGGATGTTAGGATAGAAAAAATTAGAAAAAGAAAAACTTACCTATCAAAGTCAGACATGGGTTGCCTCCCAAGAAGCGCTGTTGTTTAACGTCGTTGGCTCGACTTATTAAAAAATGACACTCTTATCCACCAGGATCCCAAACAAATGTGTCCCAGACACAAGTTTTTACCAAAATTAGCAGAAATTTGCTTCTCATCCTTTTTCTTTTTAAGCACAACAAGATTCAGCAAAAATTTCAGAAATTTTTCATGGGCAAAGGGATATTGGAAAATTGGTTCTATCTCAAAATCAATGATATATCCAATAGGCTCATCATCTTCCACACTTTCAGATTTTTCATCAAATGTAGAACAGACGATTTCTACATTTTCTTGTTTCAGCTCGACCTCTCCATCCTCCATTTCTTCTGTGGTAACATGAATTTTCTCATTTATCAACTCAAATGAACCCTTCTCCATAACTTCACTTTGCTCATTAGAATTTTCAAAAATTTTTGTTTCAAAATCAAATTCACAAACATTCTCCATCATCTTATCACACTCAACATGGTCAGAATCATGCAAAGTATCT
Organism: Combretum micranthum; assembly: GCA_024138025.1. Taxonomy (NCBI): domain Eukaryota; kingdom Viridiplantae; phylum Streptophyta; class Magnoliopsida; order Myrtales; family Combretaceae; genus Combretum; species Combretum micranthum. The sequence goes on along the minus strand of JAMXBD010002186.1, from coordinate 66,508 downwards.
AATTCATTGAAAAGCGGTTGTGATGATGATGTATCTAAAACAGAATTTTCATGAGCTAAGGTTTCTGAGTTCTCATCAACAATTTCTTCATTACAAAACAATGGAGGTAATTGAATGCATGCAGGAGCATCATAAAAACAGGGATTAGCACATAAACAATAATATACTGTCTCACCACAATACCAGCACACAATATTTGTTTTAATTCCAGGTTCATTTTGAGGATTATAAAGGACATTACAATATTGATCTTTATGATTCCACCAACTAGAGTCCATTATAATGCCTTGTCAGGTTAAGCACAAAGAGGAAAATTTACCACAGATTCAAACCAAGTCTAAAATTTACCACAAAGAGGAAGAGAAAAATAAAAAAAATGACTAAATTAGCAGCTAATAAGGCTTTCCTAATATTGCTAGATCCCCGGCAACGGCGCCAAAACTTTTGATGTGTGTATGATCACCAAGTATAAAATTTATAATCCAATTAATTCAAATCCACACAAGGCAGCGCACCTATCTTGTAGTATATAAATTAACTCGGATGTCGTCCTAAGGATCTATGGGCAATTACTAGTAATACCCTTTCACTACTATCTAGTCTAAATTATCAAAAGATTGTATTAACCCTAATGACTAATTATGCTAATAATTGACAAACCCTAATTATAGAATATGAGAGCTTTCCTTAATTTAATTCAATTCACAACAATGCCCCTAGTTTTGATCCACCCTAACCCTTAATACTTATGATAAAATTAACTGATGAAAAATCAAATCTTGAACTGCAGGGTTTCTAAATTAAACCAATTACTCTCTTCAAGTCAATTGATTCCTAATTTTACATGAGAAAATGGGAATCTCTTCCTTCACTCACGCCAATGTAAAATTGCATAAAACTCACAAACCCTAAATAAAGATTTAATCTTTATAGCAGAAATTCGAAGCCTCCCTATGTCTAGGTGAAACATGCAAATTTATCATTCATGTAAGATCTATCCTATTAGTTGAAATCTCTTTCTAACTAATAAGAATCAAACAAGCAATAATCCTGGCCAGAAAATTATTACAAGACAATTAAATCACATGAATGAATTCAAGATCAAAACTTTCATCAATTGATAACAATTCAGAACATGAGTTAGGGTTTCACAAAACCTAGGGCATACAAATCTACTCTTCCATATGATAAACTATAAGAACAATAGATCTAGAAGAGTTTAAATGATAATAACATAAAAAACCCCCTTTGAAACAATTGTTGTGATTCCGGATGGTTGTGCCGTCAATTCTCCTTGAAAAGCTCTCCAAAAGACGAACTTAGGGTTAGAAAATGATCTCTGACTCTCTCTCTCTCTCAAACAATGAAAGAAGGCTGTATTTATACAAAATTGCATATACACGGGTACCCTACACGACTCGTGTAGCTCGGGGCGTGTACAACTTAATTCCAGCGCATTTTCCTTTGTTGTCATGTGTACACTACTCATCCTACACTACCCGTGTAGCCTGGGTCGTGTACATTGAAAAAGCTGATTTTTCTTCAAGTTTATCCTCCAAATCTACACTAGTAGTGTATAATTACTAGTGTATGACCAGTAACTTCATCTAGGCTCCATAATCCTTCAGTAACTTGGTTTCTTTCATGATGAATCTCTTAAAAAGCTTCATTATTCCATAATCATCCCTGAAACAAGTAATTAACCCAATAAAAGTTCTTTCCTTTAATGACTTACTCAATAACATATAAAATATGTTCAATAATGCACAAATAATGAGGGTCTTAAAACAATTATCAAACTTCCCCACACTTAATCGTTTGCTTGTCCTCAAGTAAACAACAAAGAAAATCCATCATCAAATATACGTATGAACTCTTCATAAATTCAGAGTTCATTTAGCATTCATACAGTCTTTTAAACCGTAGCGACTCACTTTGTACCTATTGCTCAAACCTACCGTATAAATGTAATTAGCATACTAAAATCAAAATTTTAAGATTAATCCAGGTAAGTTAAACTTTACCCTCACCATTTAAAAGTAGATTCCAAAGTTATAAAGTAATTACAAAGTCAAACAATAGCAAAAGAGACCCAGTTATACTTCACCACCTGTTAACAAGTATATAAACTTTTCACCCACTTCTCTAAGCACAATAATATAAAATGAAAGTAATTGCATCTGTTTTTTCCCTTGGATTTTCTCCTTCATTTTAAATCTCTTTGAATTTCTCCCCTTTTTTTTTTTTTTTTATAGCCTTCAAAGGAATTTCCTTTGGACGGGGTGTAGCCCGTATCTTTTCAGCTCTTATTATTTGTTCAAAGCTCATATAATGAACTTTTTCATTTCCTCCCTTCTCGTTATAGTGAGTTCATTGAGTCGGTATATCCCGGGCTCATCACCCAAGTAACCAGGTTTTAAAGGGACCCCATTGAACTCTCCCTCACTCTAACATTCAAGTTCAGAATACTCATAACTCAATTGCTTGAGTCATTGGAGTAAAGATTGTGTTCTCCTCTCTTTTTTTTTTTTTTTTTTCAATTCAAAGAAGTTATTAATAAAGGATCACCAAGTGATAAACATCATATGCTCTTTCACAAAATATTAAGAGGGCTCTCAAAATTTTTGAAAAGAAAATATACAAATCAACAAGCTTAAAAACATAACCGTTTAACTTTCAACTAAGGACTTCAACCACTTCTAAACTCTAAATTCCATTGTTAAATAGCAAGTAAGATTACCTCACCTAGATTTTATCCAAAATTTTAACCAAGTATACCAACTACAAAATAGGTGAGTAAGGTACTATGTAAGTCGCTTTTACTTTAAATTGAATGCTAATTCAAATAATTTTAAAGAGTATATTTTCAAGATTTATCTTAACTTAATTCATATTCAACTGCCAAGCACATTTGCAAACTTGTAAGTGGGGGAATTCATCAACAATATAATATGATCAATCAAGTACATGCAATATCTATCAAGACCCAAATATATTCCTTTCAGAATACCCTTCCCCACACTTAATTGAGACAGTGTCCCCAATGTCTCAATGCAATGCAAAGTAGGAAAAGAAGAATAAAAAGAATAAAGATAAGAACTTCCCCATATAAAGCAGTTTCCAGGGATAATAGCTGACTGCAGCACCATCAGAAGTAAAGGTTCGTGAACCCTAAACAAAATTGAGCCAGCTTGACATCACTTATCCCCCTCCTCATCATCATCTGCATCATCATGGTCATCCTCATCATCATCATCGTCATCATCTCTTAAAGTTGTAAGCATCTCCAAAGTGATGCTATAAGCAGGAGTCCTAATAGCAAACAGTTCCTCCCATGGTCCCAAAGACAAGAACTCACGAATCCATTGCTCCTTACCATATTCATCAAGCATGACCCAATTTACATACTTGTGAGCTCCAAAAGGCTTCTTGTCCAACCTGGTTTTCCTAGCCTTGCTCCATAGTTGATCAGACAATAGTGGACTAGCCTTTTTAGCTTGTGAGACTTTTCTTTTCTTTGAAGGTGGTGTTGATGTAGATTGAGAGGATTTAGACTTCTTACTTACTTCTTTTGTTCTTGCCATCCTACATACAAATGAGAGAACAAATTTTAGTTTTAAAAAAAATACAATAACTCAAAATTGTTGCACAAGAAGTCATATAGATCATGAGAAGCAATATTAAGAACAAGGAGAACAAAGCGGAACAAGTGTGCGAAAGTTACATTGAAGCTGTGTGTACACTAGTCATTGTACACGACTAGTGTAGGGGTAGTGTACAACCAAAAAAAATTTGTAAAATTTTAAAATCAACACGAATGCGGGAAAATCACTCGTGTGAGAACTCGTGTTGAAAATCATGGTTGTCACTAAAACAATAAACCAACTTCAATTACCAAAATTTCAACCAATTTTCCTTCAAATCCCAATTTTCGCACAAAACAAACCCTAGAATTGCGATTAGGATGACCTAGCAAGAATTTCTCCAATTTAACATGTGCATTGTATATTAGAATGATCTAATTGCACTAAAAACACAAAAGCCCCAATTTTTCTTTCCAATTAAAAATCTCACATGAACCCTAGAAATGCAATTTGTGCGTGAAAACCATGCATGATTAGAGCAAAGGAAAACATAACTAGCATTTCAAAGATGATCATCAACAACACGCATCCACCAACAACAAAATCATGCTTCACCCATATTTGTCGCAACTTCGCAAATCTCCAAAACTCCACAACTTTCGCATAGCTAAATGAACTAATAAAGAACATGCAATGAGGAATAGGAAGAAGTTAAATCATACCTTCGTTGATGATGGTGATCCCGATCGTGAGTCCTTGATGTGTAATGGTGTGGTTGTGTAATGAGTAGAGGAGTGTATGTTGTGTCGTGTTGTGTAGGAGTGGGAAATGCAATGGAGTGAAAGATTAATACCTGCGTGCGCGAAATGCAAGGAATGGAGGTGTACACGACCCGTGCTACACGGCCGTGTAGCTTGACTCGTGACTCCTCAGCAGCAAAGTGAACATACACGCCCTCCTACACGAGTCGTGTAGAGCGACTCGTGACTCCTCAGGTTGCTCATTTTTGTACACTGCCTCCTACATGAGTCGTGTAGAACGACTCATGACTCCTCAGGTTGCTCATTTTTAAACACGGCAGTGTTCACGAGTCGTGTACATTGACTCATGATTTTACAGTAGCTACGCAAATGTACACTACCCTAATACACGAGTAGTGTAGAATGATTCGTGAAAGCACAGTAGCTAGAATTCATACACTAGTCTAGTACACTGGTCGTGTACTATGACTCATGAAGGCACAATAGCTAGAATTCCTACACTACTCTAGTACACTGGTCGTGTACTATGGTAGTGTACACTGGGAGTCAATTTTTTTTTTTTTTTGAATGATCCTAAGTGTCAAAGGGTTAAAATAATACCTATGATAGAATACTTACCTAGAACACTTAGCAATTTGAAATCCTCCTCTTTACCTTCCTTGGTTATGATTTTCCCCACACTTAGCATGAAAACTCAAGTTTCTCATTCGACTATGGCTCAACAATCTGCAAAATCGGGATGTTAGGATAGAAAAAATTAGAAAAAGAAAAACTTACTTATCAAAGTCAGCCATGGGTTGCCTCCCAAGAAGCGCTGTTGTTTAACGTCGTTGGCTCGACTTATTAACAAAAAATGACACTCTTATCCACCAGGATCCCAAACAAATGTGTCCCAGACACAAATTTTTACCAAAATTAGCAGAAATTTGCTTCTCATCCAATTTTTCTTTTAAGCACAACAAGATTCAGCAAAAATTTCAGAAATTTTTCATGGCAAAGGGATATTGGAAAATTGGTTCTATCTCAAAATCAATGATATAATCCAATAGGCTCATCATCTTCCACACTTTCAGATTTTTCATCAAATGTAGAACAGACGATTTCTACATTTTCTTGTTTCAGCTCGACCTCTCCATCCTCCATTTCTTCTGTGGTAACATGAATTTTCTCATTTATCATCAACTCAAATGAACCCTTCTCCATAACTTCACTTTGCTCATTAGAATTTTCAAAAATTTTGTTTCAAAATCAAATTCACAAACATTCTCCATCATCTTATCACACTTAACATGGTCAGAATCATGCAAAGTATCTAATTCATTGAAAAGCGTTGTGATGATGATGTATCTAAAACAGAATTTTCATGAGCTAAGGTTTCTGAGTTCTCATCAACAATTTCTTCATTACAAAACAATGGAGGTAATTGAATGCATGCAGGAGCATCATAAAAACAGGGATTAGCACATAAACAATATATACTTTTCTCACCACAATACCAGCACACAATATTTGTTTTAATTCCAGGTTCATTTTGAGGATTATAAAGGACATTACAATATTGATCTTTATGATTCCACCAACTAGAGTCCATTATAATGCCTTGTCAGGTTAAGCACAAAGAGGAAAATTTACCACAGATTTAAACCAAGTCTAAAATTTACCACAAAGAGGAAGAGAAAAATAAAAAAAAAAAATGACTAAATTAGCAGCTAATAAGGCTTTCCTAATATTGCTAGATCCCCGGCAACGGCGCCAAAACTTTTGATGTGTGTGTATGATCACCAAGTATAAAATTTATAATCCAATTAATTCAAATCCACACAAGGCAGCGCACCTATCTTGTAGTATATAAATTAACTCGGATGTCGTCCTAAGGATCTATGGGCAATTACTAGTAATACCCTTTCACTACTATCTAGTCTAAATTATCAAAAGATTGTATTAACCCTAATGACTAATTATGCTAATAATTGACAAACCCTAATTATAGAATATGAGAGCTTTCCTTAATTTAATTCAATTCACAACAATGCCCCTAGTTTTGATCCACCCTAACCCTTAATAATTATGATAAAATTAACTGATGAAAAATCAAATCTTGAACTGCAGGGTTTCTAAATTAAACCAATTACTCTCTTCAAGTCAATTGATTCCTAATTTTACATGAGAAAATGGGAATCTCTTCCTTCACTCACGCCAATGTAAAATTGCATAAAACTCACAAACCCTAAATAAAGATTTAATCTTTATAGCAGAAATTCGAAGCCTCCCTATGTCTAGGTGAAACATGCAAATTTATCATTCATGTAAGATCTATCCTATTAGTTGAAATCTCTTTCTAACTAATAAGAATCAAACAAGCAATAATCCTGGCCAGAAAATTATTACAAGACAATTAAATCACATAAATGAATTCAAGATCAAAACTTTTCATCAATTGATAACAATTCAGAACATGAGTTAGGGTTTCACAAAACCTAGGGCATACAAATCTACTCTTCCATATGATAAACTATAAGAACAATAGATCTAGAAGAGTTTAAATGAATCATAATAACAAAAACCCCCTTTGAAACAATTGTTGTGATTCCGGATGGTTGTGCCGTCAATTCTCCTTGAAAAGCTCTCCAAAAGACGAACTTAGGGTTAGAAAATGATCTCTCACTCTCTCTCTCCTCTCAAACAATGAAAGAAGGCTGTATTTATACAAAATTGCATATACACGGGTACCCTACACGACTCGTGTAGCTCGGGGCGTGTACAACTTAATTCCAGCGCATTTTCCTTTGTTGTCATGTGTACACTACTCATCCTACACTACTACCCGTGTAGCCTGGGTCGTGTACATTGAAAAAGCTGATTTTTCTTCAAGTTTATCCTCCAAATCTACACTAGTAGTGTATAATTACTAGTGTATGACCAGTAACTTCATCTAGGCTCCATAATCCTTCAGTAACTTGGTTTCTTTCATGATGAATCTCTTAAAAAGCTTCATTATTCCATAATCATCCCTGAAACAAGTAATTAACCCAATAAAAGTTCTTTCCTTTAATGACTTACTACAAACAAATAACATATAAAAATGTTCAATAATGCACAAATAATGAGGGTCTTAAAACAATTATCAAACTTCCCCACACTTAATCGTTTGCTTGTCCTCAAGTAAACAACAAAGAAAATCCATCATCAAATATACGTATGAACTCTTCATAAATTCAGAGTTCATTTAGCATTCATACAGTCTTTTAAACCGTAGCGACTCACTTTGTACCTATTGCTCAAACCTACCGTATAAATGTAATTAGCATACTAAAATCAAAATTTTAAGATTAATCCAGGTAAGTTAAACTTTACCCTCACCATTTAAAAGTAGATTCCAAAGTTATAAAGTAATTACAAAGTCAAACAATAGCAAAAGAGACCCAGTTATACTTCACCACCTGTTAACAAGTATATAAACTTTTCACCCACTTCTCTAAGCACAATAATAAAATGAAAGTAATTGCATCTGTTTTTTCCCTTGGATTTTCTCCTTCATTTTAAATCTCTTTGAATTTCTCCCCTTTTTTTTTTTTTTTATAGCCTTCAAAGGAATTTCCTTTGGACGGGGTGTAGCCCGTATCTTTTCAGCTCTTATTATTTGTTCAAAGCTCATATAATGAACTTTTTCATTTCCTCCCTTCTCGTTATAGTGAGTTCATTGAGTCGGTATATCCCGGGCTCATCACCCAAGTAACCAGGTTTTAAAGGGACCCCATTGAACTCTCCCTCACTCTAACATTCAAGTTCAGAATACTCATAACTCAATTGCTTGAGTCATTGGAGTAAAGATTGTGTTCTCCTCTCTTTTTTTTTTTTTTTTTCAATTCAAAGAAGTTATTAATAAAGGATCACCAAGTGATAAACATCATATGCTCTTTCACAAAATATTAAGAGGGCTCTCAAAATTTTTGAAAAGAAAATATACAAATCAACAAGCTTAAAAACATAACCGTTTAACTTTCAACTAAGGACTTCAACCACTTCTAAACTCTAAATTCCATTGTTAAATAGCAAGTAAGATTACCTCACCTAGATTTTATCCAGAAATTTTAACCAAGTATACCAACTACAAAATAGGTGAGTAAGGTACTATGTAAGTCGCTTTTACTTTAAATTGAATGCTAATTCAAATAATTTTAAAGAGTATATTTTCAAGATTTATCTTAACTTAATTCATATTCAACTGCCAAGCACATTTGCAAACTTGTAAGTGGGGGAATTCATCAACAATATAATATGATCAATCAAGTACATGCAATATCTATCAAGACCCAAATATATTCCTTTCAGAATACCCCTTCCCCACACTTAATTGAGACAGTGTCCCCAATGTCTCTCAATGCAATGCAAAGTAGGAAAAGAAGAAATAAAAGAATAAAGATAAGAACTTCCCCATATAAAAGCAGTTTCCAGGGATAATAGCTGACTGCAGCACCATCAGAAGTAAAGGTTCGTGAACCCTAAACAAAATTGAGCCAGCTTGACATCACTTATCCCCCTCCTCATCATCATCTGCATCATCATGGTCATCCTCATCATCATCATCGTCATCATCTCTTAAAGTTGTAAGCATCTCCAAAGTGATGCTCCTATAAGCAGGAGTCCTAATAGCAAACAGTTCCTCCCATGGTCCCAAAGACAAGAACTCACGAATCCATTGCTCCTTACCATATTCATCAAGCATGACCCAATTTACATACTTGTGAGCTCCAAAAGGCTTCTTGTCCAACCTGTTTTCCTAGCCTTGCTCCATAGTTGATCAGACAATAGTGGACTAGCCTTTTTAGCTTGTGAGACTTTTCTTTTCTTTGAAGGTGGTGTTGATGTAGATTGAGAGGATTTAGACTTCTTACTTACTTCTTTTGTTCTTGCCATCCTACATACAAATGAGAGAACAAATTTTAGTTTAAAAAGAATACAATAACTCAAAATTGTTGCACAAGAAGTCATATAGATCATGAGAAGCAATATTAAGAACAAGGAGAACAAAGCGGAACAAGTGTGCGAAAGTTACATTGAAGCTGTGTGTACACTAGTCATTGTACACGACTAGTGTAGGGGTAGTGTACAACCAAAAAAAATTGTAAAATTTTAAAATCAACACGAATGCGGGAAAATCACTCGTGTAAGAACTCGTGTTGAAAATCATGGTTGTCACTAAAACAATAAGCCAACTTCAATTACCAAAATTTCAACCAATTTTCCTTCAAATCCCAATTTTCGCACAAAACAAACCCTAGAATTGCGATTAGGATGACCTAGCAAGAATTTCTCCAATTTAACATGTGCATTGTATATTAGAATGATCTAATTGCACTAAAAACACAAAAGCCCCAATTTTTCTTTCCAATTAAAAATCTCACATGAACCCTAGAAATGCAATTTGTGCGTGAAAACCATGCATGATTAGAGCAAAGGAAAACATAACTAGCATTTCAAAGATGATCATCAACAACACACATCCACCAACAACAAAATCATGCTTCACCCATATTTGTCGCAACTTCGCAAATCTCCAAAACTCCACAACTTTCGCATAGCTAAATGAACTAATAAAGAACATGCAATGAGGAATAGGAAGAAGTTAAATCATACCTTCGTTGATGATGGTGATCCCGATCGTGAGTCCTTGATGTGTAATGGTGTGGTTGTGTAATGGAGTGAAGGAGTGTGTAGTGTTGTGTCGTGTTGTGTAGGAGTGGGAAATGCAATGGAGTGAAGATTAATACTGCGTGCGCGAAATGCAAGGAATGGAGGTGTACACGACCCGTGCTACACGGCCGTGTAGCTTGACTCGTGACTCCTCAGCAGCAAAGTGAACATACACGCCCTCCTACACGAGTCGTGTAGAGCGACTCGTGACTCCTCAGGTTGCTCATTTTTGTACACTGCCTCCTACATGAGTCGTGTAGAACGACTCATGACTCCTCAGGTTGCTTGATCTTAAACACGGCAGTGTACACGAGTCGTGTACATTGACTCATGACTTTACAGTAGCTAGCAAATGTACACTACCCTAATACACGAGTAGTGTAGAATGATTCGTGAAAGCACAGTAGCTAGAATTCATACACTAGTCTAGTACACTGGTCGTGTACTATGACTCATGAAGGCACAGTAGCTAGAATTCCTACACTACTCTAGTACACTGGTCGTGTACTATGGTAGTGTACACTGGGAGTCAATTTTTTTTTTTTTTTTGAATGATCCTAAGTGTCAAAGGTTTAAAATAATACATATGATAGAATACTTACCTAGAACACTTAGCGGTTTTGAAATCCTCCTCTTTACCTTCCTTGGTTATGATTTTCCCCACACTTAGCATGAAAACTCAAGTTCTCATTCGACTATGGCTCAACAATCTGCAAAATCGGGATGTTAGGATAGAAAAAATTAGAAAAAGAAAAACTTACCTATCAAAGTCAGACATGGGTTGCCTCCCAAGAAGCGCTGTTGTTTAACGTCGTTGGCTCGACTTATTAACAAAAAATGACACTCTTATCCACCAGGATCCCAAACAAATGTGTCCCAGACACAAGTTTTTACCAAAATTAGCAGAAATTTGCTTCTCATCCTGGTTTTCTTTTTAAGCACAACAAGATTCAGCAAAAATTTCAGAAATTTTTCATGGGCAAAGGGATATTGGAAAATTGGTTCTATCTCAAAATCAATGATATATCCAATAGGCTCATCATCTTCCACACTTTCAGATTTTTCATCAAATGTAGAACAGACGATTTCTACATTTTCTTGTTTCAGCTCGACCTCTCCATCCTCCATTTCTTCTGTGGTAACATGAATTTTCTCATTTATCAACTCAAATGAACCCTTCTCCATAACTTCACTTTGCTCATTAGAATTTTCAAAAATTTTTGTTTCAAAATCAAATTCACAAACATTCTCCATCATCTTATCACACTCAACATGGTCAGAATCATGCAAAGTATCTAATTCATTGAAAAGCGGTTGTGATGATGATGTATCTAAAACAGAATTTTCATGAGCTAAGGTTTCTGAGTTCTCATCAACAATTTCTTCATTACAAAACAATGGAGGTAATTGAATGCATGCAGGAGCATCATAAAAACAGGGATTAGCACATAAACAATAATATACTGTCTCACCACAATACCAGCACACAATATTTGTTTTAATTCCAGGTTCATTTTGAGGATTATAAAGGACATTACAATATTGATCTTTATGATTCCACCAACTAGAGTCCATTATAATGCCTTGTCAGGTTAAGCACAAAGAGGAAAATTTACCACAGATTCAAACCAAGTCTAAAATTTACCACAAAGAGGAAGAGAAAAATAAAAAAAAATGACTAAATTAGCAGCTAATAAGGCTTTCCTAATATTGCTAGATCCCCGGCAACGGCGCCAAAACTTTTGATGTGTGTATGATCACCAAGTATAAAATTTATAATCCAATTAATTCAAATCCACACAAGGCAGCGCACCTATCTTGTAGTATATAAATTAACTCGGATGTCGTCCTAAGGATCTATGGGCAATTACTAGTAATACCCTTTCACTACTATCTAGTCTAAATTATCAAAAGATTGTATTAACCCTAATGACTAATTATGCTAATAATTGACAAACCCTAATTATAGAATATGAGAGCTTTCCTTAATTTAATTCAATTCACAACAATGCCCCTAGTTTTGATCCACCCTAACCCTTAATACTTATGATAAAATTAACTGATGAAAAATCAAATCTTGAACTGCAGGGTTTCTAAATTAAACCAATTACTCTCTTCAAGTCAATTGATTCCTAATTTTACATGAGAAAATGGGAATCTCTTCCTTCACTCACGCCAATGTAAAATTGCATAAAACTCACAAACCCTAAATAAAGATTTAATCTTTATAGCAGAAATTCGAAGCCTCCCTATGTCTAGGTGAAACATGCAAATTTATCATTCATGTAAGATCTATCCTATTAGTTGAAATCTCTTTCTAACTAATAAGAATCAAACAAGCAATAATCCTGGCCAGAAAATTATTACAAGACAATTAAATCACATGAATGAATTCAAGATCAAAACTTTCATCAATTGATAACAATTCAGAACATGAGTTAGGGTTTCACAAAACCTAGGGCATACAAATCTACTCTTCCATATGATAAACTATAAGAACAATAGATCTAGAAGAGTTTAAATGAATCATAATAACAAAAACCCCCTTTGAAACAATTGTTGTGATTCCGGATGGTTGTGCCGTCAATTCTCCTTGAAAAGCTCTCCAAAAGACGAACTTAGGGTTAGAAAATGATCTCTGACTCTCTCTCTCCTCTCAAACAATGAAAGAAGGCTGTATTTATACAAAATTGCATATACACGGGTACCCTACACGACTCGTGTAGCTCGGGGCGTGTACAACTTAATTCCAGCGCATTTTCCTTTGTTGTCATGTGTACACTACTCATCCTACACTACCCGTGTAGCCTGGGTCGTGTACATTGAAAAAGCTGATTTTTCTTCAAGTTTATCCTCCAAATCTACACTAGTAGTGTATAATTACTAGTGTATGACCAGTAACTTCATCTAGGCTCCATAATCCTTCAGTAACTTGGTTTCTTTCATGATGAATCTCTTAAAAAGCTTCATTATTCCATAATCATCCCTGAAACAAGTAATTAACCCAATAAAAGTTCTTTCCTTTAATGACTTACTCAAATAACATATAAAATATGTTCAATAATGCACAAATAATGAGGGTCTTAAAACAATTATCATTGATCTTCTAAGCATAGTTTAAACATGTTGTAAAGAATTGGGTGAATCAAAGTCATGTGAATTAGTGTTTGAAGAAGATCAATAAAACAGAGTCAGATTAAACATGAACAACATCATTAGAAGTAGACAATTCAAAAGTAACAGAATTTTTATTTGTGGATGATGAATCAAAAGGAGGAATAGTGTCAAAAGAATCTTTAAAAGGAAAAATATGCTCATGAAAAACAACATCACGACTAACTCGAATCTGTTTGGTAGAAAGATTAAAGACTTTATAGGCTTTTTTATTATGAGCATAACCAAAGAAAACACATTTATTCCCTCTAGGATCAAACTTATCATGATGAACAGATGAAACAAAGGAATAACATAAACAGCCCATAATCTTAAGATTGTCATAATCAAGGGATTGTTGAAACAAAATTTCATAAGGAGATTTCCATTGCAAAAGAGACATAGGCATTCGATTAACGAGATAAGTAGTAGTGAGAATGCATTTACTCCAAAAGATTTTAAGAAGATGAGCTTGCAAACGCAAAGCTCTTGTGGTATCAAGCAAATGACGGTGTTTCCTCTAAACATGATCATTTTGTTGAGGAGTGTAAACTATAGTGCGTTGACAAACAATACCCAAAGAATCAAATAAAGATTGAGTGGCATGAGATAAAAATTCAAAACCATTATCAATACAAACAAATTTAGGTGTAACATGAGAATGATTAATGACATATTTAAAGAAAACTTTGAGAATTTCAGGAACTTGATTTTTATTTTTCAAAAGATAGGTCCAAGTACACCGACTATAGTCACCAAATATTGTTAAAAAGTAATTTGCACTAGTGATATAAGTGACTTTGTAAGGTCCCCATAAATCCATGTGAAATAAATGAAAAATAAAGCTGGACTAATGAGAACTCCTATCAAAAGGTAATCTATGCATCTTTGCTTGATTACAAACATCGCAAGTAAATTCAGACAAAGACAAATCTCTATAACCAGGAACATGAATTCATTTTGACATAGAAGAGTGTCCTAATCTCTTATGTAAGAGTTGAACAAAGATACCTTGGTTACATGAAGAAACAACAAACAGCTTATTACAATAAAGGTCATTTGATTCAAGCAAATACAATCCACATGCTTCCTTAGCCTTTACAACTATATTCTTAGTGTTCGGGTCTTGAAAAACACAAGTATTAGAATTTAGAATGGCCAACAATTGATCATGCTTGACAAGTTTACTCATAGATAACAAGTTATGAGTAAAATCAGGTACAAGAAAAACATTATGCAAGGTTAATGTAGGTGAAATTTTGACTTGGCCAAGAGTATATACATATTTAGTGGAACCATCTGGTAAGTGAATGACAATAGGGTGTACTAAGGTAATATGATGTGTAAGAATATTTGTATAAGGAGTCATGTGATCCGTTGCTCCAGTATCAACTATCCATGAACTAACAAAAGTATTCTCAACATTAAAACATAAGTTCTGTGGACAAGATATACCTGAGAAATCTAATCCATTTGTATTAGCAAACACAGTAGAGGCTGACGCACCACAAACATTGTCAGCTTTGACATTCAACATTCTTAAAACTTGTTGATACATATCATGCAAAGTTTGAGAATCAAAACCAGCAACATTAGACACATTAGGCACTCCACGAGATTGATCAAGGGGCGAATCAGGTACAATAGCAATTCTATTATGTGAAGTAGGTAACACAGTAGATCTGTTCACACACGAAATTGAACTTGAAGGAATTGAAACTTATTTTTCATCACATTATCCCTTCTTCCCTTAAACCAATTTGGATATCATATGATTTGGAAACAATTTTCTACCAAATGTCCTTCCGCTTTACAATATTTGCAAGTCATTCGTCCTTTGTCTTTCTTTCTATCAACAAATTGTTTAATATTCTCCTTAGATGCATTAAAAGTTGTATTTCCTGATTCCATCACCATAGTTGCATGTCTTTGTGTCTCAATTTGTTCCACTAAGTAAAAAGCCCTACTTATACTAGGTAAAGGCTCCACAAACAGAATTTGATTCCTTACATGCTCATAGGAATCATTTAAGCCCATGAGAAATTTCATAAGCTTCATTTGTGATTCAAAATCTAAGACTCTTTCTTGCAAATTACATGTGCAATATTCAATCCGTCTACATGTACACTTTGGATAAAGATGTAAAGCCTGTAACTCATCCCATGCTTTCT
The DNA here is from genome assembly GCA_024138025.1 of Combretum micranthum. Lineage (NCBI taxonomy): Eukaryota > Viridiplantae > Streptophyta > Magnoliopsida > Myrtales > Combretaceae > Combretum > Combretum micranthum. The sequence goes on along the minus strand of JAMXBD010002186.1, from coordinate 51,145 downwards.
TCAATTTATTATAATATTGTGCAACTAACATGTTAGCTTGCTTCAAATTACTTATCTCTTGTTGAAGCTGATATATCTTAGGTCCATTTGATTGACCATATTGTTTTATGATTTGATCCCGAATTTCCTTCGATGAATGACAATATAGGAAATTTTGAGATAATTCACTGGTCATAGAACTTAAAATGCCAATACTGCACCATGTAGTCACATCAGTTCCATTTCTCCAAAGCTATTGGATTATCCACAGGTTTCATAACCAAACCATCTACAAAACCTAATTTTGATTTTGTGCCTAATGCCATGCGAATAGAACGACTCCGCAAAATGAAATTAGATCCATTAAAAATGATATTTCCAAGATACATATTTAGATTATCAGAAGCAGATAAAACTAATGGATCTACAACAACTATTTCATTTCATGCAGGATCTCCAGCGAGTGTCATACCATAAAATAAGAAACAAACAATTGACGAAGACTAAAACAAGAGAAGAAGAAAGCAAGCTTACAAGTGAACAAGATCAACAGGATCGGTCCTGCTCTGATACCATATAGATCCATTATAGGTTGTAATTGTATCGTTCCTGTAGAAAATTGATGAAGAAACAAAGATACGAAACAGAGAAGTAGAAGTAATTGTGAAAGAATTCTGCTTCATTATTCTGTTAAAGAGAGAAAATAATATATATATATATATATATACAAAAACAATTATAATCCTATACAACCAGGTGTAACTAAGAAAAGACAACCAACAAATAAAAAAAAGAACTAATATACAATATCTCAATATAAATTGATTTAGTGCTTGGGGTAAGTTTGCCTAATTTGCCTCACTATAGGAGAGCCCTAAGGAGATAGAGATCTTGCAAGAGAGAGTCCCAAGAGTTATTATAGAAGGGGTTTATCAGAGACAATATGAGTCCTTGTGCTGTGCTTACTCTATTAACTCCAAGAAAGATGATAGCTGGAGGATATGTGTTGATAGCATAGTCATCAATAAAATTACCATTGGCTATAATTCCTAATTCCTTACTTAGAATGACATGTTAGACAGCTGCGTAGAGATATTGTGTTTTCTAAGGTCGATCTAAGGAATAGCTACCATCATATTAGAATTAAGCTTGGAGATGAGTGGAAAACAACATTCAAGATGAAGGAAGGTTATATGAGTGATTAATGATGCCATTCACTCTTTGCAACCTACCTAGCAATTTCATGCATGTTATGAACTAGGTATTGAAACCATTCATTGGTAGATTTGTTGTAGTCTACTTTGATGATATATTAGTGTATAACAAATCTGAGGATGGGCATATAGATCATTTGAGGATTGTACCGACTATGCTAAGAGAAAATAACTTGTATGCTAATATGAAGAACTGCATTTTTATGTAAAAAGCCTATTATTTTTAGGATTTGTTGTGAGTAGTGAAGGAATTACTGTTGATGATGAGAAGGTGAGAGCTATTAAGGAGTGGCCTATTCCAAAGATAGTAACTAAGTTGAGACGTTTTCTTGGATTGGCTAGTTTCTATAAGAGGGTTCATCAGACACTTTAGTACTGTTGCTGCTCCTTTGACTAAGTGTCAGAATAAGGGAAAGTTTAAGTGGGGAGATGAGGCTGAGACTAGTTTCGTTGTATTGAAAGAGAAGCTATCAATGTTCCTGTTTTAGCACGTCCTAATTTTGACAAACTCTTTAAAGTTGATTGTGATACCAATGGAGTGGGCATTGGTGCGGTGTTATCTTAGGAGAATAGGACAATGGCTTTTTATAGCGAAAAATTGTGTGAAGCTAGGAGCAGCTGGTTGACCTATGATAAGGAATTCTACTTTGTAGTGACAACACTAAGAGTTTGGGAGCTTTACTAGGTAAGGAAGGAATTGATTATGTATTCTGACCGTGAAGCTTTGAAACATCTAAGTAGTTAGACGACGATCAGTAAGGATATGCGTGCTAGGTAGATCTAATTTTTTTAGAGATTCCCATTTAAACTAATGCATAAATCTGGAGTGCATAATAAGATAGCTGATGCATTGAGCATGAGAGCTAATTTTTTTGTCACCATGATCACTAAGGTTGTAGGTTTTGATTAGTTGAAGGAGTTATATACTGATAATGTTGACTTCAGTGAGATATGGTAGAAGTGTACTACAAAAGAACCTTGTGGTGATTATCACATCTTTAAGGGTTACTTGATGAAAGGGAATTAGTTATGTATTCTTGAGTCATCTTTGAGGGAGAAGTTAATTGGAGACCTACATGGGGGAGGATTAGTAAGACATTTGAGGTGAGATGAGACTACTGCTAAAGTGGTTGATAGGTATTATTAGCCTCAATTGAGGAGAGATGTCAGTAGGATTGTCTAAAGATATTATATTTGTCAAACATCCAAGGAGCAGTCTCAGAATGCTGGATTATATACTCCATTACCAGTTCCTGAGAATATATGGGAGGATCTTTCCATGGACTTCATGCTAGGATTGCCTCATACTGAATAAGGTACTGACTTGGTTTTTGTGGTTATTGATAGGTTCTCCAAGGTGGCTCATTTTATTCCTTATAGGAAGATTGTAGATGCCTAGCCATTACCAAGCTGTTTTTCAAAGGTGTAATGTGTCTACATGGAGTTCCTAGATTTGTCACATAAGACAGGGATAGCAAGTTTCTTAGCTATTTCTAGAAGATTCTTTGGTATATGTTTAATTAATCATTGAATTACAGTAGTGCATCCCACCCTTAGACTAATGGGTAGATAGAGGTGACCAACAGGACACTTATAAATCTAATCAGTAGTATATGCGAAGAAAAGCCAAAGCAATGGGATGTTGCTCTAGCTCAAGCTGAATTTGCCTAGCTATAATAGTTCTGTTCACAGGACAACAAGACAGTCTCCATTTTCTATGGTATATACCAAAGTTCCATAACATGCCCTGAACTTGATAAATCTTACCAAAGGTTCTGAATTTAGTGCAATAGCAAAGAATCTAGCAGAGACTTGGCAAAATAAGATATTTGAGGTATGAGAAAAAGATAGAACAATCTAATGCCAAGTATAAGCAGCAGCAGGTAAACATCGCTAGGAACTAATAATCTCAGTGAGCGACTAGATGATGGAGTTTCTACGAAGGGAGAGATTTTAAGTTAGAAAATATAGTAAATTGTAGCTTAAGAAGTATGGTCTATATCAGATAGTAAGGAAGATCAACAACAATGCATATGTAGTTAGACTTCCCAAGCAGCATAGGTATTTTGAAGACATTCAACATTTTAGATATACTTCCATTCCACCTGGGCGACTCATTATTGTATCTAGACAAGAAGTTAGGGTCGAGTTCTTTGTAGGTGGGAGAGAATGATACAAAACACATAGTCGATACATTTTTGAAGAAGTTAAAGTCATCAAAGAAACAAAGGCAGAGACGAAAAAGAACTTAGGAAGGCTACCAGCTTTGTTGATTGTTCGTATGTCGACTTGTATGCTGTCGGCAAGCCGGCATTGGAATAAAGGCTGCTGGCCTTGATGGTGAATAAAGTGTCTTTATGTTAGTGAAAATTTATATTAGTGCAAGTGTTAATGAAATTTGGTTACTAATGATCATGTATGAATAAGTGTTGTTATATGCTTAGGAATATAATAGATATTTGACTCAAAACAAGCCCAAATCCAACATGTTGCACTGACCTTAAGTTAGCCTTCGAAGTCTCCCGAGAGTAAATTTTTTAAGTTGGCTCCAAAGCTACCGGCCTTCATATTTAAGCTGTCAACCTTTAATGTTTAGGTTGCTAGCTTTGTGCCAACCTTTATTTAACCAACATATTTTTATTTAATTTATTTTAAGGTTTTGTGTAATAGTATATGTAGCTAAGATTCTATCTTTATTAAGGGAATATCATTTTTCCACATTGAAAAACCCTATTTTGAGAGCTTTTCTTACTAAAGTTGCAATCTTTGATTCTTTGAAATCATTCGGTATGATTGATTTCATGTTTTACGCTATAGCACTGCATCACTAACCATCGAACTATCTTTTAGCAATAGCATGAAACTTGGCAATCATCATCCTTGGAATAATTGTTAATGGCTTATGTGCAACATGGCTTTTGAAAAAGTACATTTAAAACTTATTTTTTTGGTTTCATGTGGGGAATGAATTAAGATTTTTTTTATTATTATTATTGGTTTAAGAACTTCATTTGCGATTAAGGTTTGAGAAAAAAGTGGATGTTGTGTTAAGCAAAGTAGGACTCTACAAAATAACTAACCGAACCACGAACCAAACCAAATCACACCAAATCAAACCAAAATTTTTATTTTTTTTAGAAATGATACAGTTCGATGATATGTATTCTATTTGCAATCTCGGATGACCAAACCATAACACTTACTTAAAAAATGAAATGACTCAAATCTCTCTCTCTCTCTCTCTATATATATATATATATATATTAGAAATTGAGTTTAGATAGATTTGGATAAGTTAAATGAATTATATGATATAACTAGACAAGTTGACATAACTAGATTAATAATTAAGTAAGTCGAATTTGAGATTTGAAATCTAAATTCTCTAAACAAGTCATTAAAATATTTAGAGGATTCCTAAACCCTTAATTCTTAGTCAAAACTCTAATTCCTAAATCCCCACAAAATTTGAGTTCATTTGCTTGAATAAAAATATCAGTTTTTAAAATCGAACTCAAATTAAATATCTTTTTATCTAAAATAAATTCCTAAATTAAACTCTTATTTTAAGTTCTTAATTTCTAGCCTATTAGTTCAGAAATCATCTTCTAAATACTTCTGGAACTATAGACATTGATCTGGTAGTTCTAAATCTAATACCTTATTTTGAAAATATATTTATATTTATCTTTTCCCTTTTTATATTTATTTTTCTTCCCTGCCTTTAATCTTCTTTTTCTTTCTCCCTCTCTCTCTCTCTCTTTCTTCTTCTTCTTCTTCTTTTCCCGTATCTTCTCTTCCTCCTCCTCCTCCTCCTCCTCCTCCTCCTCCTCCTTCTTCTTCTTCTTCTTCTTCTTCATTCTTCAAGAAATCTTAAGTCCCTTATCATCTGAAAGCTAAATCATGGCTAAGAAAGAGGATAGAAAGATGAATCAAAGCTAGAAGAAAAGAGAACTCAAGAGTGCATGTGTTCCTAAAAGAGATAAGTGTTATTTCTCTATTATCTTTGTTGTTTACTTTTGTAATTGGTAAATTGATGTTGAAATAATTTAAAAGTGTTGTTTATATATGTATTTATTGGATCTATAGTTGATGGGAGTTGGGATTGTGATGAAGAAGATGATAAATAGTGAAGTTGGGGTTTGTTGGAATGATTTGATGTTTGATGTATATGTTGAGGAGAATTTGTGCTTTTGATGTTCTGAAGTGTATAATATGTTATATGAAGTTTTTATGATGTTTAAAGTTGGTTAAAAAATGTTTGAAGAGGTTTGAAAGTGTGTAAAAGCTGCATTTTTCGAATGAGAATACGGGAATCACGTTTCAAAATTTTTTAGTTACACTACCCCCTACACGGGTCGTGTATATTTACTCATGATTCCACATAATCAAATTTATACATATATTACCCCCTACATAGGTCGTGTATATTTACTCGTGACTTCACAGAAGCAAAATTTTATACATTACCCTCCACACGGGTCGTGTAGCCTTCACCTATTTCGCAGCCTAATAGTATTTTAACCATAACTTTTTCATCCAACCTCCAATTGAGATGATTCATGTTGCGTTGGAAAGCTTAAAAAGATATATACAACTTTTATGTTTTGATTTTTATAAATTTGGAAGTATAGATGCTTCAATTTTAGTTCTTTCCAGTTTTTGTGTTTTTCAACGTAAGTAAAAACATATGTTTTGTTGTTAAATGTGTTTTGCTTAGGAAATGATCTTTTTGAGCTAAAATGAGATAGATAAATGATATTTGATGTGTTATGTGAGTTAATTGATATAATTGAACATGGTTAAGTAGATTTATAGATTTAACAAATAATTAGATTAAATCTAGAAGTTAGTTATAAAATTAACTTAGTTAACAAACCTAAGTCTAACTTGACTAAATGAACTTGAATGAATTAAAATGGATTAGTTTGTTTAACTTTGATGAATATGGCTAGGTTTAAGTAACTTAGGATTAAGTAACATGAATCTTAGATATATAATGAATTAGTAATTAATCTAAGTCAAACATGGCTTAATGAACTTCACTAAGCTAAAATGAGTTAGATTGTGTAAGTTTAATCAACTTGACTTAGTAAATGACTTAAAAACCCACGCTTGTTCACTTTGTTGAATGGAATAAGGGAAATGGAATTCCAATTCAAAAGAAATTTAATAGATTGTAATGACTATTACAATGTTCACTTAGTGTAAAAAGTAAAACAAGTATTTATTAGAGTAAAAGGTAAAATCTATAATACATTTTGTATTTATTACAGAGAGAAGATAATTGTATGGGTATTATTTTCAAGATGGGAGTATTTATGACAACATTGAAAAATAGACCATTGAATAGCAAATCATGGGTTACAGCATGAATTCTCATTCATCAGTTTACGCATAACAATTTTTTATGAATTATCATTCATTTTAAGTGAACATTGTATCAGCATTATCAAAAAAGGAATAGATAGCTATTTATGTCAAGTGAATGGGCTAGTAGTGTTGTTTCGGCTGCTTCCATAACCTAACTTCTTTCTTTTGTTAAATAAAATATGTCTTTAAATAAAAGAAAAAAAAAGTACTAAAGCCTTGTTAATATGATGCATGCCCTGTGTAACACCCTAAAATAAGGACATTACAACCGCCACGTGTCCTTCTCTTTATAAGAACATGCCAAGGCTATGAAATAAATCCACATATTATATCGAAAATACAACTCCAATACTTACATATAAAGGGTACCTGATAATTAATTCATCATATAAATAATACTCTTAAATTAACTTGTTGGCATAAATCAAGCGTACATTATCCTAATTATAACTTAACTGAAAAGTCCCATAAGGAAATCTTAAACTCATAAAGTAAATAAAATCCTTCAAACTAATAATAGTTTCAACTTAAACTTCATAGATTATTAAATCGTTTCTTATCTCTAGGTATCCAAAATCTACCTCTACTGATCTTTAGCAGGAAAGTCAAATTCACTATCGTCATCCCCATGATCTACAAAGATGTCATATCTAGATCACATAAATCATCTTATTTTTCATGTTCTGAAAAATGAATGGAATGAGCGAAAACGCCTAGTACGCCAATCCACAAAAAAATGCATATGCACACGCAAATATATATCAAATGCAACTTATTCTAATGCAACCATTATATTATTATATTTATTAAGCCAGTCAAACAACACAGTTTAGAACTATAAATCCCTAGTTCCAAACTTGGAGTAACTCAGACCCTTAAAATAGCCAACTTTTGAAAATAAGTAATTATATACTATATTAGTATTGGAAAATCATCCACACACCGCCTCTGCTAAAACCTAATATACTGAAATCATTTTAACGAGTCCACTCAAGATAAACCACACATAGATCATTAGGGTGACTCGTTAATATCACACTCTACGTGGTTTTACTAACCAAAGCCAAACACAAGCAGCAACAAATTTCTTATTGTCGTATAAAATTAAGTCAATTTAGAATTACGATCCTACATCACATACAATAAACAAATCTAAAGCTACAAGCACATGCACCAAATAATGACTAGTCATACCTGATTTCGCTTTAGGAACAAAACCTAATTCACCAAAACACCTTTCTTTTATAAATTGTAAAGCCACAAAATCCTCAAACACCACAATTTAGGATTTTCTTCCAAATCTCCAAGAACTTTGATTCCCGTTTTCCTTGTTTATGGAATCACAAAATTTCCAAAAGATCAATTTTTTCCTGCACAATTCCTCCAAATCCTAGAATCCTTTCAATACAAATTAAACCAAAACCAATAAAAGTCATTCCTTTTTAATCAAAAAGGTTCAGAACATATAAACTTACCTAGAATTGACTCTCAATTCCCCTTGATCACCAAAAATCAAATTCCAACTCAATTAGGGTTCCTATTCCAAAAGTTCCTTCAAAACCATAATCAATGCTCTAAGAAACTAATATATATATAAAATCTTATAGAAGAAAATAGGGATCTGATTACCTAATCTGGACTATAGAATAATTTTTAACACCAAATCCAAATCTCCAAGATAATCAGGGTTTTCTCCAATCTCCCTTCAAAAACAACAAAAAAACTTTGAGGATACTATAGATTTGTAGATCTTATAGGAAGAATGGTTATCAAATTACCTAGATCTGATCCTCAAGTTTCCTTAAACACCAAATCTTCATATTCTCCAATTTTCCTTCAAAACAATATAAAAACTCTAAGAACTTGATAGATCTATGAAACCTAAAGGAAAATTGATGATTTAATTACCTATCTAGATTACTGAATCATCTTGACTGCTATGAATACGCCAGAGGATGTCTGTAGGTTTAGGTTATGTTGGAATAGGGAACAAAGATGAAAGATATAATAAAAAATGGCTTTTCATTTCCTTCGCTTTACATACGCTAGTAGTTTTCAATATGTATGCCGACAGCATAAAAAGTTAGGCCGATAGTGTTTAGCAGCTTAGCCTTGTGCCCATTTGATTTCCCCTTCGTCTCTTCGTCTTCTCTCACATATCTGATAACCGACAAAAGTAATTAATTTAAACATTAGAGTTGACCATAAAACCTTTTATTTTATATCAAATGACATCTTTGCTCTTCAATATAAAAATATGTATTTGTAAATTACATTTATCCCCTCTTAAAAGAACTTTCGTCTTCGTAAGTTACCTGAACTTCTGTAACTCTTTAATTTCCTTGTTTCTAACTCCTCAATTCATGTTTTCATCTACTTTTCGCATTCGATTATTTTCTATTCACTACTGTTTTCTCATACCTTATACTTCTACTTTCAAACTTCTTTTCTTGTTTTCTCGAGGATTAAACCTATCACCATAACTCAATTCAGCCAATGTCTCCATAACTCATACTTTTATTATGTAGATTTAGTACACTTCATCCACATCTACATGATATGCTTCAAGATTATCATTTAAACACGTTTTAACAATGTCTGTTATCAACTTTGCATCCATTTATTATCTTTCCTTTTTAAAACTTCCCTTGCACAAAATCTCCAATTCAATTTCCTTAAGTGATGTTTTGAAGACTGAAAATGTTACCACTATAGTTTTTAATTTAAATTCCAAAGGTCAAACCATACATTAACCTGGAGCTTCAAATGTCATTGTGTCACTTGTACTTCTATTGACTCAACTTAGTCTTTTCCCCTATTATTCCATAACAAAATAATGTACATCACTCGCACACCATTCATCTAATCTAAAAACACTCATTAACTAACTATACTACTTCCAACAGGTTTTCTGAATCCTTGATATATTTTCTTATATTTTCCATCAATATATATATGAGAATCTAAGATTAATACTTATGTACTTAGGAAAGCCTTTAAAATCACTGAAAAACTTCTAACTCTTCCTTTGGCATTATTACGCCTAACGTTCCAATATTTCTTTAATATTTAGATTACTAATGCACTTTGTCTCCAAAATTTTCACCATACAAATCCATTTATTGCCCCAATATTAAGTGATTGTTCTTCACTTAGATTTAGTATCCTTCTATGACTATTAAATCTACTTCTCAACAAAAGATCTTCTTTGATTATATACTTTTGTTTCTTAGTTCATAAATCAACCATTACATCCTCCAAACAGTTATATGATGTGCTTAAAAAATATATATATCAATCCCAACTCATTAACACTATTTAATCAATATACCTTTCCATTGAAACTTTCTTAAAACATAGTCACCTTATAATCCTTCAAATAATAATTAAAAAACTCAAATCATGAAATTTAATATTTTTCAACCCTAACTTTGAAGATCAAATCTCACATTGGTCTATTATTTTAGATGATTATAATCTCTATGTCTCTTATTGGTTTAATCAAATTTTACCACCATGGTCAGATACCACAGATAATCCACAACTTTCATTTATCATTTATGTTATTCCAATTGTCTTCCAAAACTTGTATTGCCACTTTATATAATGATTTATATCTGTGGTCTCATATATCCTTTTCTAAAAATCATCCTAAAACTCATCATCATATATTAGTTCAGATGTCATTATTGTTGGAGTTTATGACTCGATTTTTATAACCGACTCTCGTAGTTAAATGCTAATGAATGAATATTTGACTACACATTTATTATTCATTGATTATACATTTTTTTTTTACCAACATTCATTCATTATACATTTAACGGTCATAATTTAGGCCTTTATTGCTCATTAATTACATATTAAATGTCATAATTAGACCATTATATCGGTTATCCTTATACACACACATATATATATGTGTGTGTTGTTTCTAGAGTTATATACACAACACATCACATACACAAAATTTCCATTGATAGATCTGAAAGTTTAGAGTTGTAATTCTCTCAAACCTTTGTACTCCTACTTTAATATAATGTGATTCCTCTCTCGCCCCTGCCCGTGGTTTTTTCCGAAAGGGTTTCCACGTAAAATCTGTGTGTTTTTTACTTTCTGCTTGCTATTATCGTTTTCAATTGTGCAATTTGTTTATAACAAATTGGTATCAGCGCATAGATTTTGATAATGGCAACCATGGAGTACGATATTCCACTTTTGGATCGCAACACCAAATTCTCATTATGGCAAGTGAAGATGCAAGAGGTTCTAGCACAGATGGATCTTGATGATGCACTTCTAGGGTTTGACAAGATGCCTGCATCTTGGTCACCAGATGAAAAGCAGCGAAAAGACCGAAAAGCCCTTTCGTAGATCCATCTCTATCTATCAAATTAGATTCTCCAGGATGTGCTTAAGGAGAAGATTGCGGCTGCATTGTGGTTGAAATTGGAACAACTATGCATGAAGAAAAGCTTAACCAGTAAGTTGCATTTGAAACAGAGATTGTATTCTCATCGTTTGAAGGAAGCTGCTCTCTTGATTATCACTTAACAACCTTTAAAGAAATTGTTTCTGATTTAGAAACATTAGAAGTTAAGTATGATGAAGAGGATTTAGATTTAATCCTATTATGTTCTTTGCCTCCATCATATGCGACCTCTAGAGATACCTTTCTGTATAGTCAGGATACTTTATCGATTGATGAAGTTTATGTTGGTTTAGGCTCTTTTGAAAAGATGAAACATCTTGTAATTAAATATGAGTCTACTTGAAAGTTTGATAGCATGTGGTAGGAGTCAAGATCGTAAGTCTGGTGGGAATTTTAGAGGCAGATCTAAATCTTCAAATAGATTTAAAACCTGTAACTATTGTAAGAAGAAAGGCCACATTAAGGCAGATTGTTATAAACTGTAGAATAAAAATAAGAAGATTGGTGAGAATCAAAAGCAAAATCAATATGATAAAACGGCTGAGGTCGATGTTGTTGAAGGTCATACCGATGGTGATCTTCTTGTTGCTTCTGATAGTGATTCACAGCCTAAAAGAGTGGATTTTGACTCTGGATGTACCTTTCATATGTGTCCCAATCAGGATTGGTTTTCAACATATGAAAGGTTTTAGAGGTGTTGTTTTATGGAAAATAACACTTCTTGTAAAGTTGCAGGTATCGGAACGATTAAGATCAAGATGTTTGATGGCATAGTTGGAAAGCTTGGTAATGTGAGACACGTTCCTGATTTGAAGAGAAATTTGATTTCTCTTAGTACCTTGATTTGAAAAGGCATCGGTATATAGGTGAAGGTAAGTCCTAAGATCAGTAAGGGTTCGCTGGTGGTGATGAAAGGCCATAGAAAGACTGCTAATCTTTATTCATTACAAGGTTCTATTGTAACAGATGATGCAATCGTTGGTTCCTCCTTGTCGGATGATGATGCCACTAGGCTATGGCATATGCGTCTGGGGCATGTGAGTGAAGCTGGTATGGCAGAATTAAGTAAGTGAGGACATCTAGATGGGTAAGGCATCAACAAATTGAAGTTTTGCAAACACTATATATTTGGGAAGCAGAAACGGGTCAGGTTCACCACAGGTACCCATAATACTAAAGGCACTCTAGACTATATTCATTCTGACCTTTGGGGTCTTGCTAGAGTGCCCGCCAGTGGCGGTACCAGCTATATGATGACCATTATGGATGATTACTCCATAAAGGTCTGGGTATATTTCTTGAAGTAGAAAAGCGATGCCTTATCTACGTTCAAAGTGTGGAAGATGATGATTGAGAAACAGGCTAGAAAATAGGTAAGCATCTACATACTGATAATGGCTTGGAATTCTGCTCCAGTGAATTCAATGACTTGTGCAAGTCTAAAGGGATTATTAGACATCTCACGGTTTCTGGCACACCCTAGCAAAACGGGGTTGTAGACCATATGAATAGGACCATTATGGAGAAGGTGAGATGTATGCTCTCCAATTCGAAGTTGCCAAAATCTTTTTGGGCAGAAGCTGCCTCCATAGCTTTTTGCTGATCAATAGATCTCCATCAACTTCCATTGAGAAGAAGACTCCACATAAGGTATGGTCTGGATCATTTGAAAATATTTGGATGTCCTGCATATGCTCATGTAAACAATGGCAAACTTGAGCCTAGATCCCTAAAGTGTGTGTTTCTTAGTTTCAAGACTAGGGTTAAATGACATAAATTGTGGTGTCCCAAATTGAAGAAAGTTGTTATTAATAGGGACGTTGTACTTGATGAATCTGTTATTAGAGTTGGGCAAATGGGCCTGGCAGGCCTAGCCGGACCGGCCCACATCAGCCCATGGCTTAAATAGGCCGGGGTCATTTTAGCCTACTTTTAAACGGGCCAAAATTTCTCAGCCCAGGCCTGGCCTACGGGCCAAATAATTTTTTTATTTTTCTTATATAAAAATTAGAATATTTATATATTTTAAGATTATATATATTAAAAATTAATTTTGTTACCATTTTCATTACTTACAAATGAAAACAAGTTCTTTAAATAATTTATTATATATTATATTATGTTTAAATTAATAAAATATAATTAAAAAATATTATAATGTTTTTGATGCATGTATTAATCTATTTTCTTCCATAATATATCATAAATAATCACAAATATGTTATTATATTATTTTTATTCTTACATTTTTCTTCTCTTTTTTTCTTTTTTTTTTACTCTTGGCCGCGTGTAGGCCCGGCTTGTCATGGGCTAGCCTTGCTTTGGCCCGTGGGTAAAGGCCAGCTAATTTAGCTCGCATTTAAATAGCCAAGTAAAATTGGCCGCGCCCGCTTTTTTGAGCAAATAAATGGGCCGACCCGCGGCCGCGGCCTTTATACCCAGCTTTATCTGCTATGTTGCATGATTTATGCCATGTTGTTACTTTATGAAACCCAGCAGAAACTAAGTGTGCAGGTGGAGTTTGATATCAATACAGATTCAACAAAGCCATCTCTTAATCGACTTCTACATCTCAGCAGCCACAGTAATCAATTGCTAAGGACAGACCCAGGAGTGAGATAAGGCCTCTACAGAGATATGGGGAAGCGGATCTAGTTACATATGTGTTGAATGTGGCTGATGATGTTGATTTAAGTTTGGAACCATCTACTTACACAGAAGCGATTAGTTGTGATGATTTTGGTAAGTGGATGATAGCCATGCAAGAATAAATGGAATCCCTCCATAAGAATCGAACATGGGAGTTAGAGAAACTTCCCAAAGGTAAGAAAGTTGTTTGCTACAAGTGGGTTTATAAGAAAAAGGAAGGAGACTCAAGTTGTGAAGAACCTAGATACAAAGCACGGCTTGTAGCAAAAGGATACAGTCAAATACTAGGTATTAATTTTATTGACGTGTTTTCTCCTATTATGAAACACAGCTCGATTCGGGCACTGCTTGGTATTGTGGCTATGGAGGATCTTGAGTTAGAGTAGCTTGATGTGAAGACTGCGTTTTTATATGGAGAACTTGAAGAAGACATTTACATGCACCAACCGGAAGGTCTTGGCGTCTTAGGGAAAGAAGACTATGTGTGCAGATTAAAGAAATCCCTATATGGGTTGAAGTAATCACCACGATAGTGGTATAAAAGATTTTATTCTTTTATAGCTTCTCATAATTTCAAAATAAGTAATTATGACACTGTGTATATTTCAAGCGCTGTAAAGATGAGTCGTTTTCATATCTACTTTTTATATGTGGATGATATATTGATAGCAGCCAAGGATAGAGGAGAGATTGACAAGGTCAAAGAACAATTGAACAAGGAATTTGAGATGAAGGACTTGGGTGCAACCAAGAAGATTCTTGGTATGGAAATTTCAAGAGACAGAAAATCAAGTGTATTACACCTGAGTTAGAAATGGTATATTGAGAAGATACCCTCCAGGTTCAATATGAAGAGTGCTAAACTTGCTAGTACCCCTTTAGCAGGTCATTTAAGACTGTCGTCTGATCGGTCTCCTAAATCAGAAGATAAAATTAACTATATGTCAAAGGTCTCTTACTCTAGTGCAGCAGGGTCTCTTATGTATGCGATGATTTGCACCCGTCCAAATTTGGCATATGCCATTAGTGTTGTCAACAGGTATATGGCGAATCCTGGCAAGGAACACTGGAAAGCAGTCTAGTGGATCTTCAAATACTTAAGAGGAACTACTAATGTATGTTTACATTTCAGGAAAACTAGAGATGGAGTTGTTGGATTTGTTGATTCTGATTTCGCCAAGGACTTGGATAAAAGAAGATCTATCACAGGGTATGTTTTCTCTCTTGGTGGTTGTGCGATTAGTTGGAAAGCCACCTTACAAGCTACTGTTACTCTATCCACTACAAATGTGGAATACATTGCTATTATAGAGGTGATTAAAGAGGCTATCTGGTTGAAGCGGTTGTTTTTTGAGCTTAGTAATTTGAAGACGTCTACAGTATTTTGTGATAGTCAGAGTGCAATTTTTCTGACTAAGGATCAAATGTTCCATGAAAGGACCAAGCATATCGACGTCCATTATCACATTGTGCATGATATTATTGCTCGAAGAGATATTCCAGTGAGCAAGATGAGCACTCATGACAAACCTGCAGATATGTTGACTAAGACACTTCCCATTGCAAAGTTTGAGCATTGCTTGAACTTGTTAAGGGTAGATAGCTGATTGATTCCTTTGAAAAACTTGTGGAAGAGGTGGAGTTGTTTATAAAAGTTTTGGAGTTTATTGTGTTTGTTACTCTATAATTCGTGTCAAGGTGGAGATTATTGGAGTTTGTGACCCGATTTCTGTAACCGACTCCCGTAGTTAAATGTTAATGAATGAATATTTGACTACACATTTATTATTTATTCATTATACATTTAATAGTCATAATTCAAGCCTTTATTACTCATTAATTACATATTTAAATGTCATAATTAGGTCATTATGTCGGTTATCCTTATACACATACTCACACACACACATATATATATATACGTGTTGTTTCTAGGGTTATATACACAACACATCACATACACAAAATTTCCATTGACAGATCTGAAAGTTTAGAGTTATAATTCTCTCAAACCTTTATACTCCTACTTTTATATAGCATGATTTCTCTCTCGCCTCTGCCCATGGTTTTTCCCAAAAGGGTTTCTACGTAAAATCTGTGTGTTCTTTACTTTCTGCTTGCTATTATCATTTTCGATTGCGCAATTTGCTTATAACAATTATCATCCGTCATTTATAGATTTCTCATACCTTACAACTCAATAAGCTCATATTTCCTTCTTGCAACTTCTATTCCACATATACATTCATAGCTATATAAGATTCAACTATTGTCTTATTGACTAATTATTCTAATCCTTCTCATCTAGTCTTCAATATGATCTTTATCGCTTACTTTCATTCTTTAATATGACCTTTATCACTTACTTTCATGTGTCTACTAGGCTAACAATAAATTGTCAACCATCTATAAAGATTTTCTTTACACCTTCAGTTTCCTAATCAACTTTAGTCATCTTTCTTTTGCCTCTAACTTCTATCTACATATCATCTTTAATACTGTCATCTTATCTCAGTAACAGTCTTTATTTCTCTTCCATTTCACCAATCATTTTCTTATAGTTATGACCCTTCATTGTCATACTAATACTTGTCATCTCAAACTTTACCGTAAATTACTTTGAATACTTCTTCACCAACTATATTAGCATTTTCTCCATTCTTACACTTGCCAATAACTTTAAGCAGTCATTTATTTCCATACTTCCTTCAAACACCATATTTATTCCACTTCATCATATAACAAAAGAAATGAAATAAAAAACATAAATATATATAATTGTATTAATTTGGTTGCTATGCTCCTAATAAAGTATTAATAGATGAGTTATTCATTGGTATGTTTCACTTGCTTGTATTATCATTATTTAGACTTTTGTGATTTTCGATTTATTTTTATAATGATTTTACAGTCTTCCTTTTTATTTTAGTTTCTTTTTTGAGTTTACCATTACATTAATAATTTTGGCTTTTGTTACAATTGACAACTTTTTATTATATTTGTTATTAATATCAACGTTACAGCTATGAGGTCTATCGATTTTTTTTTTATGCTTTGTTTTGTGTTAAAATCTTTTATAATTTTTCTATCATGATTATAATTTTTTTATCTCTTAATTTTATTGTTCTTCATTCATTTAGTTATTTATGCATATATATTCACATATATTTTATCTTTGCTTGTGATCAAGATATTTTCTTTTATTCTATCATAAATTGAATAGCGAGAGGAGGTTGATAGATATCAAGAGTAACTAAACTGACCAGTATTAGGGTGACATACGACTTGACTTTTAAGACATATTCAATATGACTTGACTCAAAACAACAAGCTAAACACATCAAGAATGAAGACGACAGATTTGACACAGCACGAAATAACAGACAATACTTACTACACAGAACATTTATCAAATAAGACAAAACCATGAACTTATCAGCCCACTTCACATTTTCTTATATTAGATTCATTGTTATTACATATTTTGTATAATAATTGGAGTTCAATTTATGATATTCATTCTTAATCCTTAAACTTCAAAATTCTCATTATAGAGTCATTGCTACCACTAGGAAATTTGATACGGTAATTCTCATTTTCATTCTCTTTTATTTATAGCTTTAATATTTAAATTTGTATCGTTTAATTCAAATTATAGTTCTTTTTAAACTTTTCTTTTAATATCATAATTAACAAGCATTAAAGATTTTTTGACGTTGTATCATTAAAGATTTGTTGACTACTGTAGATTGTCTCTTTGTTAATTTTAGAGGAGGTTTCGATAATTTATTTCATTCAATTAATTTTTGGAATTTTTAGTCATTAAAAATGTGACGGTTGAGTTTTAAATTTCTTTATGTAAGTTATGATTATTAATTTGTGTATTTTATATTCTCTTTAACTTACTCTAGTCATTATTGTTTTGTTGTTACATTTTTAGATGTCATTAACTTCTTGTATAAACATGTATATGTATTATAGTAGAAGACTAAAAGTCATATGTTTAGTAGAGGGTATTTTGGTTTTTGTAAATTATCATTTCTAGATTTTTGTTGAGCTTTATTGGTTATATTGATCACTTTTCTATGTATTTTAGGGAGCAACAACAAAAAAATAAAATAAAATAAAATAACAAATATTCCAAGAAAATATATGAAAATAATTATGAAAACATAATGACATAAATGAAATAAATATAATATTTATAAACAAGGAGTTGTAATGAAAGAAATGATAAGAAATCATAATGAAGAGGTCAACCTAGAAATTTTTCATTAAAAGAAACAACTCTATGCTTTCCATAGCTACTAGCTTTCCCATGATCTATCCCCTCTTTTAATCTCATCGTCCTAAGAAGTTCATAACCTCATTTCCTTAAAGATCATAAGTCTATGCTCTAATACCATTTAAGTTGTAACACCCTAAAATAAGGACATTAAAACCCGCCATGTGTCCTTCTCTTTATAAAAACACTCCAAAGCTATGAAATATTAATCCATATATTATATCAAAAATACAACTCTAATACTTACATATAAAGGGTATCTGTTAAACAATTCATTATATAAATAATACTCTTGAATTAACTTGTTGGCATAAATCAAAGCCAACATCATTCTGACTTATAACTTAACTGAAAAGTCCCATAAAAAAATTTTAAGCTCATAAAGTAAATAAAATCTTTTAAACTAATAATAGTTTCAACTTAAACTTCATAGATTATTAAATCGTCTTCTTTTCTCCAGGTATCCAAAATCTACCTCTATTGATCCTTGGTAGGAAAGTCAAATTCACTATCGCCATCCTCATGATCTACAAAGATGTCATATCTAGTATGATCATAAATCATTTTATCTATCTTCTGTTCCTGAAAAATGAATGGAATGAGCGAAAACGCCTAGTACGCCAATCCACAAGACAAATGCATATACATACGCAACATATATATCAAATGCAACTTATTTTAATGCAACTAATCAAATTATTATCTCTATTAAGCTAGTCAAACAACACAGTTTAGAACTATGAATCCCTAGTTCCAAACTTGGAGTAACTCAAACCCCTGAAAATCAACTAACTTTTGAAAATAAGTAATTATATACATATATTGGTGTTGGAGAATCATCCACACACAGCCTCTGCCAAAACCTAATCTACCAGAATTATTTTTATGCACGAGTTCACTCGAGACAACCTCACGCATAGATAATCAGGGTGCCTCGTTAGTATCACGCTCTGCGTGGTCTTTACTAACCAAAGCCAAACACAAGCACCAAACATAATTTCTTATTGTCATATAGAATTAAGTCAATTTAAAATTCTGATCCTACATCACATACAATAAACAAATCTAAAGCTACAAGCACATACAACAAATAAGAAATGGTCATACCTGATTTTGCTTTAGGAACAAAACCCTAATTCACCAAAACACCTTTCTTCTATAAATTGCAAAGCCACAAAATCCTCAAACACCACAATTTAGGATTTTCTTCCAAATCTCCAAGAACTTTGATTCCCATTTTCCTTGTTTTTGGAATCACAAAATTTCCAAAAGATCAAATTTTTCCTACACAATTCCTCCAAACCCTAGAATCCATTCAATACAAATTAAACCAAAACCAATAAAAATCATTCCTTTTTAATCAAAAAGGTTTCAAAACATATAAACTTACCTATAATTGACTCTCAATTCCCTTTGATCACCAAAAATCAAATTTCAACTCAATTAGGGTTCCTATTCCAAAAGTTCCTTCAAAACCATAATCAATGCTCTAAGAAACTAATATATATATATATATATATATATATATATATCCTATAGAAGAAAATAGGGATCTGATTACCTAATCTGGACTATAGAATAATTTTTAACACCAAATCCAAATCTCCAAGATAATCAGGTTTTCTCCAATCTTCCTTCAAAAACAATAAACAAATTTTGAGGATACTATAGATTTGTAGATCTTAAAAAAGAATGGTTATCAAATTACTTGGATCTGATCCTCAACTTTCCTTAAACACCAAATCTTCAGATTCTCTAATTCTCCTTCAAAACAATATAAAAACTCTAAGAACTTGATAGATCTATGAAACCTAAAGGAAAATTGATAATTTGATTACTTGATCTAGATTACCAAATGTCTTGATGGTTATGAATACGCCAGAGGATGTTTGCTAGGTTTAGGGTTATGTTGGAATAGAGAACAAAGAAGAAAGATATAATAAAAATCGATGCTTTTCATTTCCTTCGCTTTACATACATTGGCAGTTTTCAATATGTATGCTGGCAGCATAGAAAGTTAGGCGATAGTGTTTAGCCAGCTTAGCCTTGTGCCTATTTGATTTCCCTTCCATCTTTTCATCTTCTCTCACGTATCTGAAAACCGACAAAATTAATTAATTTAAACATTAGGGTTGATCATAAAACCCTCTTATTTTATATCAAATAACATCTTTGCTCTTCAATATAAAATATTTATTTGTATATTACACCCTACTATCACTAGATGACATGGTATAACAATTATTGTAATTTAAAATTCTCTAAAAAAATTTTATCTTCAAATTAATTTAATTTGTGCTAGGAGATAATATTCCCTAACTAAATCTCTAATGTAGTGATTTCTTTTAATTCATCTAACATTTTCTAGAAGAAGGAACCCAATATTTACAAAATTATTACAGCTGCCAAAGAAGCTTTGTTTGAATTAGATGTTTGTATGGGTAAAAGCTCACATCCTTTGAATGTGAGGAGTGAAGCTCACAACGGTATAGGGAGAGTTCGGAACACCACAATCAACTCAATGCCACCCTTGTCTATTGGGATAGGTCCACAAG
The DNA here is from genome assembly GCA_024138025.1 of Combretum micranthum. NCBI lineage: Eukaryota > Viridiplantae > Streptophyta > Magnoliopsida > Myrtales > Combretaceae > Combretum > Combretum micranthum. The sequence goes on along the minus strand of JAMXBD010002186.1, from coordinate 30,658 downwards.
TAGAATACTAATTTTTATTAGCTATGTCAAGTTTATTGTATATTGGGACAATAGAAAAGAAAAAAAAATGAAGAGTGAAAGTGTCAAGTTGTATTTCGCATATTGGAGTTACAAGATATAATTGTGCATATATTGCACATCGGTCATGCAATACACAGTTTATTGCATTAGCAACATATGATATATATGCAAATTTAGTATCACATGTTTGCAATGCAATATAGAGTTGGTATTTCTGTCATTTCTTTTATCCAATTTGTATTTATAAAATTTTATTTAAATGAGTCGGTAAACAAGAAATTTTCTCTAAATTATTTGTCTTGCCACTTTGCTCTTTGCATTGTCCTTGAGTCTTCTTGACGCTTATTTTCAAATCTCTTCTACTTCGCCCAAATATTTTGTGAAGTATTACCAAGGTGATGAGATGCCAAAGACATGCCAACATCCTCGTCCTCAGTGTCAATATTTGTTATCTTATCATCTCCATTGATATTACAATTATCCTCAAGAAATCGAAAATGGGAACCAATACCTTTATATATAGTCATTAAGGGACGAAGTAGCATGAATGGAACAAGTTTACTTCAGTGTTGATTCTATAGATGCCCTTAAAGGGATCTATTCTTTAGTTTTCATACCTCTACGACATTGGTAGACTCATTATTTTCCATCATAGGGATGTCATCAATGGAGACGATTGATTTTGGATCCATCTCAAGATCTAACATTTTCACTCTTGAAGGACTAGCTTCATCATCTACAACATTTTAGAATCAGCGATTTAAATAGGACTCATGTATTAGTGAGAATTGCTTTGCATTTGTTGGACTTAGATGGTCTAATTTAAGAGACATATTTCTACTGTATTACATGGGACTTGGTGTTTAGGTTGACTTTTCTTTCATTGTTCTTATGAGGTAGATGTTAAATTTTTTTTCATATTGAGATTCACTATATGAATCATCAACATCATGGCCTATTTTAAAACAAAAGAAGCGGTATTTTGGCAAATGTTTTAACTAAACTAGTTGGTGTAACCTTGCTTTTCATTTCTACTTAATACACTCTTTATATTACTGGTAGCATCAACCTCTACAATAGCATAAGCCACCCATGACCTCCAAAGATTTGTAGTAGGATCACTATATATCAATAATTGTTGTTTTATAAACTCAAAGATAAATAGCAAGCATGTATAGTTATAGTTGCAACTTACAAGAGAGAAACTTTTCGAGAGTTGTAAAATAGAAGTTTTGTTTATTCGACCCACCTTAGTTTTTTATTGCTGAAATGTCCTTAAAGAAAACATGTAACTAGGGCATTCTTTCACCATCATTTTATTTTATTTTTTTAAATGTCCTTTTAGTGTCTTTTTAGTACTGTTTTTGTGTAAGGCCTTAAAGTTATAATTTATTGACCATTTACTTTATTAAGTTCCATATAAAAACCATTATTTTTCCAACGAATGAATCATATTTTCAAAGTTTTTTCCCTTTTGAAGTACATTAATTTTCTGTTTTCAAACTCGAATTATCAAACCAATTCTGATAGAATACAAAAATATAATTCAATCAACACTATCGCCCTACGGAAAAATATAAGATCCAATAAACAAGATATTATTTTCACACTAGAGCATACACAAAATAGATGCATATATAAAACAAAAGGACAAAAGGGAAAAAAAAAAAAAAGAGAGAGAGAGAGAGAAGAAAAGAAAAAAAGCCCCAAACATATCTGCCACAAGTTATTTGGAGATGAAATCATCATAATCCAACACATCTTGTAGAACCATTTGTTCAAGCGGTGTTTTCATCATTTGTGGCTCTACTGATAGGGCTCGTTCAACTTGTCGCATGGTTGGGCGTTGATGTGGAGTTGGATGTAAACATAGAAAAGCAATATTGAGAATGAAAACAATCTGACTTGCGGATTCTGTAGGAGGTGATATTCGTTGGTCTAATACGTCTTTAATTAAATTTGATGGAGGCAAACTTGAACGAGGCGATGTCATGAATGATAAGAAATCTCCTGGATGCTTCCCCATGATTACTTCAAGAGTCAACACTCCAAAGCTATACACATAAGAGGCTGTAGTTGCCCTCATCGTCAATGCAAGTTCTACAAGCAAAAAATGGCCTTTTGCATCACCATTTCAAATATGCTAGTCACTTAAAAAAAAGAAAAAAAAAAAAAAAAGAAGATGATGATAAAAAAGCAAATATAATCAATTAAAAAAAAATCAGTACTGATAAGTCACTGTCGATATGAGCTCTTTAGGCCCAAATAACCTATTTGGATCATGGGGTGAGTTTCCTGAATCCTATCTAACTTGTTTTGGGCCTTGGGCCAACCGCAGATTGCTAGACAAAGCTCCCTCAGTTGGTAATTGTCTGGGTGCTTCTTGAAGTCTGTTGAACAGATACTCTAAAGCTTACCTAATTAAAGGGGCTTCAACCTTGTAGACCAACCCCACACGAGTAGACTTGTGCAAACGAATTATGTGGGCCCACTCGTCCCGCAAGTTATGTAGACTAGCCCTCAATGCGGGTCAAAATTTTTGACCCAACCTACCTCACACGGGTAGATGGGTTATATAGGCTAGCCCGCGAACTCGCTAATATATTTTTTTTATTGAAAAATCTATAAGAATTCAAATTTTAATTTTAATTTTAATAATTTAAATATAAAATATATTTTTTTATCTCACTAATTACCCATGTATTAATCCTAGATGATAATCGTGTGTGGAAAAATTATAGACATTTAATTTAAATTTTTATTTCAACATAAAAGGATTTGTTTTAACTAATATAAATTAGAATTCATTCTTTTTTTTTTTTTTTTGGCATGGCAAGGAAAAATACATTATGAAAATTATCAATTGATATTATGTTGCTTTTTAAAAAAAAACACACTTAAATATCTAATAAATATTAAAAAAAAGTATAGATAAAAAAAGGATATAACAAATATAAAAGGTTGAAAGTTTAAAATATCCATTCATAAATTACATAATCAACATTCATAAACTAAATAATAGAAAAGTGAAATGAAGAGGAAATAAAGAAGGTAATGTATTGGTTTTTTTTTTTTTATATAAGCTTTATATTTCTTTCCTTTTTTTATGTATTTTTAAGTGCAGGTACCTAGGCGAACCTGACCCGCAATAGGTTGACCCGCTTCAACCCGTAGGTTATGCAGGGCCTGCCATTTTTGCTCGCACATTAAACGGGTTAAAATTTTTAGCCCAACCCGCTTTTTTTTTTTGCGGGTTATATGGATTGGCTCATATAACCCGCTCCGCATGCACAACTCTATACACAAGTTGTGCAATCTACGAGCGTGGCTAGTTGTATCCGGTTCATTATGCTACGTACGGTATGGTTCAGTTCAATTTGCTCCTCGAACTGAATCGCATTATATTTTACGATTCGTTTTTTTTTTTAATTCAAACCTAATCATACAGTTCGATTCATAATTTTTTTGAACTAAAAACAAATGGCTCTATACGGTTTGATTTGTAATTCGATAGTTTTTATTCAAAATATTATTTTATCAAAAAACTTCAATTACATATTTCTTATCACTAATGTAAATATAAACAACAATATTTGAAATTAATCATTTACCAAATAGACATGTAAAACTTATAGAAAAAAAATGATTTCATATTATAAAATTGTAATTATGACTAGTCTTATTTTTTTAAATTATCTTAAACTATAATTGTATACTACACTTTATCCTAATATAAGATACAAAATTTAATTCGTTGTGTGCTTCTAACTAACATGTTATCATTATTTAAATCAATAAGTAACTAATTAATAGAAATAGATTAATTAGTAAGACAAAGAGAAACAAATATTCAAGAGTTAGAATACTAGAGGCGAAAATCTAAAGTCTATTTTATTTGTGGACAACATAACAATTAAAACATAATATGACCAATCTAATTTATTCTCAAGAATGATACATATCTGAGTCACAAATGTTAAAAAATTAATTTTTTAATTAAACAATTAAGAATAAAAATAATATATTTAATTTTTTAAAAAACATTTATATAACGGTTCGATTTAGTTCGAAGCAAATGATTGGTTCAGGGCAAACCAAACCATGAACTGCGAACCATTTTCTTTTCACCAAACTGTTCAAAAAAGAACTAAAATTTAAGTTCAATCCGATTTGATTTACGGTTCAATCGGTTTTTTTTTTCATAGCCCTATGCTACATATAAAAAATTGCCATAGTAGGAAGATGCGTTTTCTCAGTATATTGGGATGCACTAATCTAATATATTAATATACAATTTGGTTATTGTCTTGACTTATATAAATAGATCCTTCAATTCTCCGGTAAGATCTATTGACATATATTATACCTATTATTATTGTGTTGCAGATATCCACTATCAAATGTTAACTTAAGCATTAGAGTGGCTATTCGACAACCATTCTGTCTTGAAGGCCCATCAAACATGAATCCTCTAGAGGCAAAATCTAAGCATGACCAAACAACATATAAGATATATTTCAATTTAAACATGTTAGCGTAGAGAAGGCATACCTGGTGCAGCATATCCATAAGTGCCCCCAAAAGATGTCCAATTTGAAGAGTTGGGATTGAGAAGCCTCGCAGAACCAAAATCAGATATGCGAGCATTGCACTCTTCATCCAACAAAATATTCTTGCTGGATATGTCACGATGAATCAGGGGAGGAGAGCATTCGTGGTGCATATAAGACAGGGCACTTGCCACGGCTTTAACAATGTTTATCCTATTGTACCATGTTAATTCCATTGCGGCATCCATATTGCAAAGTAATTTGTCCAAGCTCCCTCCTTTCATGAACTCATAAACCAAAAAGGAGTATTTTGAATGTGAGCAAAATCCAAGCAACTGCACAATGCTGCGATGTTTAACATTCGCCAATATGTGGATTTCATTTGTAAAAGCTTCCATTTGAGAGGACATGTCCTCTGTTAGAGAAGCAATTTTTTTTACCGCAACAACCTCACCTGTGGACAACTCAGCTCTGTAAACTTCTCCATGTCTCCTCTTCCAATGCAATATTTTTGGTCAAAATCTTCTGCTGCTTCAATAATGTTTTCATACACCATTTTCCCATCATAACTCCATATCTCAAACATGTTGTCCCTTTGTGCGTCTCCATTATCATTGTGCTCTCTAGTGACCGCTTGTCCATCTATTCCATGACAGAGTAGTAAAAGCACTGTTGTTGCAAACAGAATCAAAAACATGCTCAACGTAAGTGCCAGCACCAATTTCCATACTTTGATGCTTGATTTCCGTCCATAATCATGCATATTTAGTGGACAAATTATCAAACCTGATTGATCAATATATGATTTGTTGCTCCCCCTCATTGAATGGCGAAAGGCACTTGTGTTTGGGAGACATCCTTCAAATTCATTGAAAGAGATATCAACTAACATCAGACTTGGATTGTCCCCAGAATGGAAGGTATTGAACCATTAAGTTTGTTATGGGAAACATTCAATGTAGTTAAACTTCTCAATTCTCCAATCAAGGCTGGAAGGTTTCCTGAGAGTGAATTCTCACTCAAATCAAGGTTCTCAAGCACTCGCAGCTTTGAAATCTCAACAGGAATGCATCCTATCAAATTGTTTGCACTTAAATTTAAATGGATTAGACTCTTGCAACCTCCTATTTCTTGCGGAATCTGTCCATCTAAATGATTGATGCCTAGGTTAAGCTTTGTCAACATTGACAGCTTCCCAAGTTCTGAAGGAATACTTCCTGAAAGACGATTATCATCTAACACAAGTTCCAGTAATAATGTCAGTCTTCCTAGTTCTTTGGGAATAACACCAACTAATTTATTTGAAGATAAATGAATCTGCTCTAGTTGGGTAGCATTCCCAAGTTCTGGAGGAATCCTACCTGAGATCATGTTATGTGACATTTTCAGGCTGGTTAAGCTTTGGCTCTGTCCCCATTTCCAGGAAATATCACCATAAAGATTATTGTTGCTCAAATCAATGTAATCTAGTTTTGGGTGAATGCCAAAAGTTTTGGATATATCACCTGTCAGGCGATTGTAATCCAAGCTTACTCGTTGCAAGTTAGAACAGTTCTGTAAACATTGAGGAATTTGTCCAGAGAAGTAATTTCGAACAGCTACAAATTTTTGAAGTTCACTTCCACAAAAGCCTTGTGGTAATTGACCCACGAATTGGTTATCACTCAACTGCAGGTCCATCATTCTAGTAAAATTGTCAAATCCGTGGGGAAGAGGGCCATTAAGACTGTTGAAAGTGAGGAACAAGTCTTGTAGGCCGGTTATGTTTCCCAAGGAATCAGGAAGAGGGCCATAAAAGTTGTTGAAAGAATGTTTTAGATGTTGCAAGCCAATTAAGTTTCCCAAGGATGGAGGAAGAAGGCCATCAAGATTGTTATGACTGAGGAATAAACTTTGTAAGCCAGTAAGGTATCCTATGGATGAAGGAAGAGGGCCATTAACGTTGTTGTAATTGAGAAGCAGACTTTGTAAGTTAGTTAAGTTACCCAATGTTGTAGGAAGTGGGCCAGTAATGTTGTTGAAAGCGAGGATAAGACTTTGCAAGTCGGTTAAGTTTCCAAGTGATGCCGGAAGTGTGCCTGAAAGATTACAGTAACCCACATGCAACGCCACGAGGGATTTGATTCTTCCTATTTCCTCAGGAATGAACCCTATGATATTATTGGCAGAGAGAAAAAGATAGAACAGCATACTTAAATTCCCAAATGAGGCCGGAATTGGTCCTGTCAAGAGACTATTCGACAAATCAAGTTCAGTAAGCGTACCCAGTTGTCCGATCTCTGAAGGAATGGAGCCAACCAAGTGGTTATCTTCTAGATACATGTAACGTATGCTATTCATATGCCCAAATTGTGGAGGGATGTTTCCAGAAAATTGGTTACCAGAAATAAAAAGATTATTTAGATTACTTAAATTCCCCATGTCCGAAGGCAGTCTTCCTGACAGTAGATTAAATTGGAGTTTCAGATTTATGAGTCTTGACAAGTTTCCAATTTGTGGAGGAATGGATCCGGTGAACTTATTTAAACTCAAGTCAAGATGGGTAAGTCCAGAAAGATTACCAATATATGGTGGAATGCTTCCCGAAAGTAAGTTGTCATGAAGATCAAGTGTTACAAGGCTGGGAAAGAAAGAGAAGTGAAAGCTTTTCAAAGTGCCCTGCAAATCGAGGCCTGAAATATTTAGTTGGACGACACTTTGGTTTTGGCTATCGCAGGTTATTCCGAACCAATTGCAAGGACTGCCTCTAGTCCATGAAGAAAGGACGTGTTGGCTTTTATTGTGAAGACTAGCTCTCCATTTCGAGAGTGCTTCCATTTCGGACGACAAAACCGCATGGTTTGTCCAAACAAGCGCGACCAGGAGATAGAAATATGACAGGACAAGGAACCGAAGGAGTTGATAATATGGTGGATCAACCATTGCTAGATTCCAGAAGAATCAGCTAGTGTTAAACTAATATGCAGGTGGATGATAATACAATTTTTTTTGAAAGGAGAAAACTGAGACAAGCCTGAAGCTCCTAAAATCGAGTAAGCTTTGGTGGATAATGTATTGTGCAATATATGTACAGTGAATAAGTACTAATTGTTATATGATATATAACAGTATTTTAAATCATGACCGTAGTTATTTTAAAAATTATTTATTATTTTTTATATATTAAAATATAATTAATAACTATAAATTGCGCTTATAGGTATTAGGGCTATCTTTCATTTTGAAATCCGCTCAAAGTCAGGTCATTTATATTTGAAGTCCAGTGACCATTAAATATATCTTATGTCCATTCTTGCGCGTCAATTCATTTTTCACGTTTGCCAAAGTCGTCCGTCCTATTGAGAGAATCGGTCGTTTGGCTAACTTCTTGTATTATGATGCGTCAATTCATTTATCTTATGTCCATTCTTGCGCGTCAATTCATTAACGTGCTTGGCTATAAGACTTATTGGCTAAGAAGTTTAAGACAGCCCACCACTTCCTAATATTCTGTCAGTTGGCGGGCGATGCAAACTTTTCTTATACAAGTAGGTGTAGAATTAGAGGTTTACTAACCATAACTCGCTAGATAATGCCATGGCGATGTCTCTGGAAAGGCTAAGCACACCTTGCCTCTAGCACCCTCCACAAACAATTTAGTCAATGTTTTGTAGTGGAGTAGGAACTCTAACTTAATCATCTTTAGATATTGAAATCTGAATTTGCGTTTCATATTTGAAATTTAAGTTTGTTTTTAGGTTCTATTGGTTATATTTCAACCTTAGTGATTTATCTCTAAGCTATCATTTGCTAACCAATATACTCTTAAAATTTGGTGATTCAATCTATAATATCCAAAAATTTTAGTGCATAATTAATTTGTATATATAGATAGTGCCTGCTTGAGATATAGAAATTATAGTGAATACTTAATTAATAAAATATGATGGGTTAGTGTAAATTAATGTAAATGCTTCTATTCTGTTGATATTGTTTGATTTGTGTAAGTTATGGTAGATTTTGTTAAGTCCCGAACCTAAGCCCAAATTAGACCCAAATCTAAGCCCAAACACAAGCTAAAGCCCAACTCAAAGCCCCTCTCTTTTCTCTAGTCAGCTGCAACAAAAGTCAAACTAGTAAAGGATAATATCAAAGTCTTTTGTCAAATTTTTACAATCCAAAATAGGTCAAACCAATGGTACTTTCTTCCATTCCATTTATTCTATCTTTCACAATTTTCTTGCCCCAATTTGCCAAGAACTCCTAAAAGAATTCACTTCTAAGTTAAAGAAAGTTAAGGTAAGTTTTATATGATTGAATTCTATCTCTATGTGTTGTTTTCTTCTTAATCATGAAAACTTTGTTTTGATGTTCCCATATGAATTGTGTGTAGTATTATGATCTAAGTAAGCTTGTGGTGTTGTATAAGTTCTTGAAGTATAGTAAAGAAGTATATGGAAGTGTTGAAATGATTGGAGATAGATGAGTTGTAGTAGACAAGTGGTTGCATGTGTAGAGTTGTTTTAAGTTAGTGCATGAGTTAGTGATGATGGTGAAATATTCAAAAGTGGATTAAGAAATAGCTTGATGTTTGAAATGTGAAGTTTATGTAAATTTGTAGTTGTTAAGAGCATGTGATAGGTTGTATGATGCTTGTATGGTGCTTTAGATGAGATAGGATATGTAAAAATGGAGTTTAAACAAGGGAAGTTCGGAAAATTGCTTCAAACCTGTATACCACCGGCCTTTGAGCCAACGTACCCTTTAAAAAAAATTAAATTGAATTTGTTTGTTATATTTTTATTACTTTATGTGTGTTTCTTTATTTGTTGCTTAGTTTTGTGATTAAGTTGAAAGCCTATATGAATCTATTGTATGTATGAATACTAAGTTATACTTTTATATGAGTTTTATTTGAATTTGATGAATGTTAAGCACTTAGCAACTAATTGTGACTAATATCCAAATGAGAGTTAGTAATTTGATATCAAATAAATTTCTTGCTATAACTTCAAATTCTCAGTTGAGTACATCTACTAATCCTTTACGTGACAAGTCAGGTACATGGTAACTTTATTGTTGTTTGCTTAGGATAGGCATATCCTAACTTGATATTACTTAAAGACGGTTTAAAAAGTGTTTGTATTGGTTGTGCTTTTCACTGTTAAATCTAGTCCGGAGAGTGGCAACCCTGTTGATGAGGTTAACATGGTAGTTTAAGTGCTTAGGTCACCCTCGTCATTGTAATTTGACAATTTATAAGTGGTTCAGTGGGTAATTGATAAGAAGAATAGTACCAGTGTAACATTTGCATATTCTTAAGCAGAAAAAAAAAATATGATTTAGTTCATGTTTATGGGACTGGTTGAACTAAGTAATATTATGGATTAAGTAAAGTTAAGTAACAGCTATTAAGCCTAGATGAAATTACTTCTCTTTTTCGGTTATATCATCTAGGAGATATAGGTATTTAAACTTTCAATATCACCCCCATGAGCATCGTGTCGTTGCTTAGGACCCTTAGTTTCCCAGTGGCTTATTCCGAAGTTTGAATACTCTTTTGTTACTTGACAAACTTAATTATTAGATAATAAATTGATGGTTGATACATTGCATACAGTTTAAGAGTGCCTATCACTTCATATTTGTTTGTGTTACTTGCGTACTAAGCCTTTGGTTCATGATCTTCTATTTTAGGTGTTGATGAGGATGAGTTTTATATTCAGTTAGGATATAGAACCGATTTTGAGGACTTTTTGGATAAATGGGAAGATTAAGAACCCTATGTCTTTTGGAGGAAGCTTTTATAATAGAATAAGAAAATGTTTTATAGATAAATGTAATAGTTATATAAGATTTTACAAAACTTATTTGTATTTTATTATAGGCTTGTCCTTTATCCTATGTTTTGAAACTCTTATGTTTGTATATATATGTATTTATTAATCCTTTTGTCTTGTTGATGAAAGAGATAAGGATGTTTGTAATATTATGTATGAAGATCCTTTTATTGAATATTTTGAAGTGGTTCTTATAATAGGTTTAGACAAACAATTGATACAAACTCATTCTTTACAGATAGCTTTACATGTAATAGTATAGGTTACATGTGGTTAGGTGCTGGATTTGTATTTTTAAATATGTAGTGAATCTGGGTCCTTACATAATCTACACTTGATACTTAAGGTCATACAACTATAGTTAGTAATGTCTTGGCCATTGTCATGTAATCTTATCTTTTGTATCTTTTACTACTTATAGAACGATTTATTCTAATCATTGAATAAACAAATTCTTTGGTACTTCACATGATTTACAAAAAAAAACTAGTGATAATCGATCGCTACTTTGTCGTGATTTAAAGTTAAGATAGGAAAAATTCTTGGGGATTACACATATGAGGTCAGAGTAAAGATGTGTCTAGTGAAGTTACGACTATATCAGCCTATGAATGATTAATGGAAGAAAATCATAATACAATTTGGGAAAACAGGTGGGATTGGATATGGAAAATTTCAACTTTTCCAAAGGTCTAATATTTTTTTTATGGAGATGCTGGAAAAATTGTCTACCCACTAGACTTCATCTTCGACATTGGGGTATGAGCATTGATACCATATGCCCTCTATGTAACATGGTACTAGAAGACACTAAACATTTGTTCATGTGTTGTACTTGAACGAAGAAATTATGGTCCTAATTAAACAACACTCAAGGTTTTGTATCCTCCTTGGACCTTCAACTAAAGGACTGGATTGAACACAATAAAAAACACATACGAAGAACATGAAAGATGCAAACCTACCATGGAATACAACTTTTTATTTTGCTTTGTGGTATATTTGGAAGGCTAGAAATTGAAGGATCTTTCAAAATGAATAGAACGGGATAGACTGGTTTAAGATGATAAGATCTTCATCTAATGAATATTAGGGCCAATCTAAAAAATGCTAGAAGAACATGAAGCCTCAAGCCAATACAGTTAGGTTGATCGGATTCACAAAGCGAAAGCCTGAGAGTCAATGTTGACGTAGCTTTTAAATAAAATACACAATGGTTTAATGTAGGTGGTTGTGTGCAAGATTCTAATGGTAGATGTCAAGGAGGTTTATACAAAAAAACCAATGCGAACTCTCCCCTAGAGGCTGAGATCTAGAGTGTATAATAAGGATTATCTCCCACCCAACAATTCTAAGCAAACCCAATCACAATGGAATCTAACTCCATGGGATCCATCAACCGAATCACTTCTAATGATTCCAACACTGTTTATTTACCACATGTAATTGTTCAATGCAAGTAACTAATCCTAGCAACCCCTTGGGTTTGGTTGTGCTGGACACCTAAAGAGTACAACTCCACCGTACACATCCTTACCCATGTACGTGGATCACTTAGACAAGATGAAAGCTTCTTGGGAGACCTACTTAGTTGTATCTTCTCCTTTTTATCTCTAGTACAACATAATGCCTTAAAAAACTACTAGCGTTTATTTTCCTAGTAGTTATGCTTTTAATCAATTTGCTTTAGTTGTTGACTATGGATAATCATCATTCATTTGTGTTAAGACTTTAGCGCTTCTGCCCAAGTTGTTCAATGAAGCTCTTGATCTTACTAGAACAAAACTTTAGTTGTGATTCACTATGCTTAATTAGTATGTTTTTACTTTGGCCAAAAAAAAAAAGGTAGTATGTTTTTATGTGCATTATTGAAATATGATAATCATGTTGATATTATTATAATTATTATTAATTTGTTATTATTTTTCTTGATAATTTTTGTTAAGGTAAATAATAGGGAAGGAATTAATAAAAGTAATCATAGGCTTGTTTTTCTGAGAATTTGACCCATTCTAGGGTCTGTTTGGATTGTCTGTTTTTCATCTGTATCTGTATCTTTTTTAAAATGATATGTGTAAATATATCCGATTTGCATCTAAATTTTATCTATATTTATTCTATTTGATCTTTTGATGAGAACTGTCAACTTTTTTTTATCTATATATATTTCTTGATAAATAATTTATTAACAAAAATTTTGAAAAAGTGTCTGTATCTGCCGAAAAAAAGCTAAACAAACAGACCCCTAATCTATATACTATAAATGGTTAGGTGTATAATTTAAGGATGGGGTGTGAATTGAATTAATGGATTTAATAAATGGACTTGTCAAACTCATTCAAATTAAATATTCATACACTAAATCTGGTAATGCAATCACTTACATTGAAATGAATCAATATTTTAAGTAGTTAAAAAACAAAACCTTATACTAATTAAAGAAAGGGAATAATGTTCTTTATATTTTGTTTTAATTTTACAAATGCTAAGAGATCGCCTTAAACTTATTTATCTATTATTGATCTCCCTCAATATAGTTTTTTTTTTAAATAATTTAATCATTCTATAAGCATGGAATGAAGATGCTGAAGATTTACATGTACGGTATTTACCAAAGAAAGATGATTTTACATTCACTACTTATTTATCATAGTTCCATGGCCATGACACACTAGTTGCATTGCTTGAGCCCTCAAAAGTATGTGTACAGGATGGATTTGTAACTATCCAACAGAGCCTAAAATCGACCCCACCAAAGACTTCACTGTAGGTCATGAGAACCAAACCATGCTAACTTGTGACAAGATCTGATTATCGAAATTTAGAAACAAAATCTCTGGATCGTATTAGAAATCTAGTGGAAAACCACGACCCATTGCTTATATGGAAACGAGAACCTTGGTATGGTGAAGACACCACAACCGGTGATGGATCCCAATAAGTTTAAAGGGTTCTTTCCATAACTAAGGAGAAATCAATTCTCAAATTTTCATTTATTCAAAATATCTATCTATTATAAACCATAGGTTTATATAGGCTTTAATTAACCTCAAAACTAAACAACAATAAATAAGAAAAATAACTTATTAATAACTCCTAAGGATATGTAAAGACAAACTTGACAAGCAGTCAGAAATTAATGCAATCAAAATATAATAAACAATCCTATGTCTAAAGATGCCGGCATTGTCAATCTTTCCCAAGGCCAGCATCTTACTTTTAAACATCAGTGATGTAGAGAATCCAAGATCGGCAGTGTTGGACCAGCGTATAGGATGAAGGCCAGTGGCTTTTAGCAGGCGTACAAGCAAATTTTGAAGCTCTAATAATTTTTTTTTTAAAAGGTTTAATCAACGTCATCTGATCCTCAACACTTCACAGCAGCATCGGTTAATAGAATTAACACGAGGACACATCAAACATGAAATAGAAAAAGATGAAATCGTAAAAAATTATGTTGACACGTGCTTTGTTGTCAATTTGTGGCTTTAAATTTAATAATAAAAATTATGAAAGGTTACACGTACATTAAGACTTTTGCATACAGGCATGTTGTTCCACATATATATATATATATATAAGACATGAGTTTTGGCGTGCGGGTGCTGCGGGAACGGCTAACAGACAAAAATGAAAATGGACATGAACCATACTTTAAATTAAGTGGCCCAATGTCTCCGTATCCAAGGACAGACGCAAAAATATAGAATTTAGAGTTGGTACATTATTTAAAGTTAATATTAGAATTACAATCAGTATTTCATTATGTCATATCTTATATATATATATATATATATGTGTGTGTACTATATATAAAAATTTTTATCATGATTTCAACATGATGTATTCTAAAATTTTATGAGTGTAAAAAAATTCTTTCAAGAAATAACGAAGGTGGATTTTACATATATATTAAATGAAAATTAATTACTAATTTGTAAAAATAAAATTACTATGTAAAATCTGTACATGTTTTGATTTTAACAAAAATATATTAGAATATATATATGAACAGGACAGTTCATCTACGCTGATTTTCATAACATTAGTTGCAAAAAAAAAGAAAAAATAAATAAATAAAATATTACTAAAATTACTCATGCAGTTAGCGTTGTTTTCTTTCCCCCCTTTTTTTGCCTTATAGTTAGCGTTGTTTACTAAAATATTTTTGCGGTAAGATCAAAATTGATGCAGTGTAAAGCGTAGACAATCCAAGATTCGCGATAAAAATGCAAATTTTGTGAGAGAAACTTCTCAATTACGGTTTGAAAGAGTAAAATAATGTCTAATCCCTTAAAATAGGGTTTCCAAGACTATACACAAATCCCTAAAATGAAATAATAAAAGATAAGTCAGTTAAACAAGCACTGGCCCAAAGCTAGTAGTGCTGGAACGTTGTCATCGGGCAATGTACATTGTACACAAACAAATTTGGGTCCAACGCAAATGGTGTATAGCCGGCGTAACCTTACACCACGCCTATGACATTGCCCGTACAACAATCTGGGCAAAGAACATTCATCCTATGTCGGCTTAATGCCAGCAGCCTTCCTGTGAGCACTACCAACGTACTTTCCAACATCGATGGCCTTCTTCGATTGCTACTTCATCTTTCTTCATTTCTTTTTGGATGCCTCCGTTTTGTTAAAATAAACATCCGTCATCTCGTCCGCATCAGTCTCCTCCACTTGAGAAAAACTCATCCTCGAGTTGTTTGAATGGTCCGGATAAAGAGTAACATTTGAATCATGAATTTGGACAAGTCCTCCACATTAAATGTTTTGGAAATACCCAAGCTATCCGGCAAATCCACTATATATGCATTATCATTGATGCATTGCAGCATTGAATAACAACTATACTTCTTCGGTTGGAGTTTGTTGCAGGTACTCACTGGGAATCTTTCCTTACGGAAAAAAACCATAACTTGATCACCCACCTAAAATATCTCACATCGTCTATGTTTATCAACAACTTGTTTGTATTAATGATTTGCTTCTTCTAGCCTTTGCTTCACTTCTTTCTGCACATCAACTATTTGCTCTGCCATATGCTTGGCTATAACACTAACACCATCTCCTTTAGGTCACTTAAGCAAATCAAGAGTATGCTGTAGTACTTTGGTATAAACAACTGAAAAAGGAGATCGGCCAATTGCACTGTGAATAACACTATTGCAAGGAAATTCAGCTTGTGGAAGGATAATGTTCCATTGCTTTGGCCTATCACCACAAAGACTCCGAATCAAATTTCTCAAAGTTCGGTTGATTGCTTCTGTTTAGCCATGAGTTTGTGGATGGAATGTGCTGCTGAATTGTAAAGAAGAATCAAACAACTTCCATAATGTTTTCTAAAAGTAACTCAGGAACTTGCTGTCTTAATCTGAAGTGATGGTTTTAGGAACTCCATGCAAACAAATAACTTCCTAGGAAAATAACCTAGCCACGCCAACGACATTAGTAGTTTTCCTATAAGAAATAAATGTGACATTTTAGGAAACATTTCAACAACTACAAAAACAAAATCGACTCCTCTTTGTGTACATGATAATCCTAGCACGAAGTCCATGGATAGATCTCCCCAAATATTTTTCAGAACTAGTAAAGGCATGTATAGTCCAGTATTCTTGGACTAGCCCTTAGACCTTTAATAGACATAACATTTCTCTACAAATCTACTTACATCTTGCCTAAGTTGTGGCTAGTAAAACCTCTCCTTGGCTGCTGCCAGTGTCTTATCACGCCCTAAATGACTAGCTAAGCCGCCTCCATGCAGGTCACTAATCACCTTCTCCCTAAATGATGTCCTCGGTTGACAGAGCTGATTGTCATGCATCAAATAACCGTTAGATAAATAAAAACCAGAGACAGGTTAGTTGTTTGATACCTGATGCTAAATCTCAGTAAAATCTTCATCATGTTCATACTCCTCTTTAAGCTGTTCAAAACCTAAAATTTAAAGTCAAGAACAAGGAAGCTCACTTACTTAGAGCATCCACCACCTTATTTTGCATCCCTAATTTATGTTGTAATATAAAGGGAAACTTCTGTAGAAACTGACACCTTCTTGCATGCATGTCACTGCTAATTCTATTATGGCGATTCAAATACTTTAGGGCCTCATGATCCGAGTAAAGAATAAATTCTTTCCCAATTAAATAATGCTCCCAGGTCTTAAGAGCACATACCACTGAATAAAATTCCTTGTCATAAGTGCTCCACTTTCGCCTAGCTTCACTGAGCTTCTCACTAAAGAACGTGATTGGCCTCCTCTCTTGTGAAAGAACAACTCCTATACCCATCGTACTATCCACTTTAAACAACTTCTCAAAATCTAGAAGGATAAGTGCTGGTGTTGTACTCAATTTCTCCTTTAAGACTGCAAAGCTAGTGGCTGCTTCATTTGTCCATAGAAATTTGCCTTTCCTCAAACATTCAGTCATGGGTGCAACAATAGTACTAAAATTCTTGATAAACCTGCCATAAAAAGTCGCCAACCCATGAAAACTTCGCAGCTCAGAGACATTCTTTGGAGTGGGTCAATCCTTAATTGCATGAACCTTTGTCTCATCAACCTATATACCATAAGCCGAAACAACATAACCCAAGAAAAGTAATTTGTTTGTCATAAAACTACACTTCTTAAGGTTAATGTACAACTTATTCTCCTGCAAGGTTGTTCGTACACTCTTCAAATGCAACAAGTGGTCATCTTCATAAGAACTATAGATTAGAATATCGTCGAAATATACCACCATAAATTTTCGCATAAAAGGTTTGAATACTTGGTGCATCAGTCACATGAACATGCTCGATGTATTGGATAGCCCAAATGGCATGATTAACCACTCGTACAATCCTTCCTTCATCTTGAAGGAAATCTTCCACTCGTCCCCAGGTTTGATCCTAATTTGATGATATCCAATCTTCATATCAATCTTAGAAAACCATTTAAACCCATATAACCTATCATGCATATCATCTAACCATGATATAAGAAATTTATATCCCACAGTGATCCGGTTTATAGCATTGCTATCGACACATATTCTCTAGCTCCCATCCTTTTTGGGTGTCAATAAAGCCGGAACTGCACATGCTTAAACTCTCTTGAATAAAACCCTTCCTCAACAGCTCCTCAACCTTCTCTTTAAGAATCTCACTCTCCGTCGGATTCATTTGTAATGAGAAGATTAAGGAGGCTTGCTCTAAGAATAAGGTCTATCTGGTGCTAGATGTCCCTCAATGGTGGTAAACCAACTGGAATATCATCTAGCATCAATCCTTTAAATTCCTACAACAAAGGGCGAACTAATTATGATTACTCCTCCACTTACAACTCAGCATCATTCATCAAGACCTGCTTTACAATCAATGCATGCACTTGTCTAGGTTCTTTAATCTCAGCCCTAAAATCCTTTACCACTAACAAAAACATACCCTTATCGGGTAAAACAGCCTTGTCTTTCAGTGGTAGCAAAGTATACCTCACTCCTTCTTTTTCCAACTTATAAATATTACTTTTACTTGAGTGTGGTGCATCTACGTCATATTGCCATGGTCTACCAACCAAGAGATGACATACATCCATATCAATGACATTGCAATGCACAACATCATGATACTTACCTATAGAGAAAGGAACCTTGCAACGTTCCGTCACTTCAATTTTCTCACAGCAGATTTAATCCACCCCAAAGTATAGGGATTCAGATGCTTCACCATAGGCAATTTTAGTTTTTGTACCATTTTCCTTCCTATTATGTTCTCATAACTATCGCTATCACAATAGCACCAAATACCTTACCATCAATATGCATTTGGTCGAAACAATTGGTGTCGTTAGATATGATCTTTACCTTTCGAAGTCAACATCATATCCTGGCAACATACACTCCTGCATCTTCCTCTTTATATTCCTCATCTTAATCTCCATCGGCCTCACAATAAATTCCATCATTATCCTCTTCTCTTTCCACTATATTAATATTCTTCCTCTTAGGACACTTATTAGATCTATAGCCCAATTGACCACATCGAAACCACCTTTTGACGATTGGTTTCACATAAGGATTGTCTACCTTTTTACTCTCTTTATCCCGTCCCTCATTCATAGGATGTTTTTCTGTAGTCTTATCCTCTAGGGTTCGATTCTTAACATTGTATCCATGATTTAGCTATTCCTCCACTTCTTTGGTTCTCTCCTTTAATCGTGAGTGGACTTACATCCCCAAAAACTCCTATTTCCACGTTCTTGATACACTAACTCAGCTTTCAAGGCCAAACTTTTCGCCTCACTTAAAGTGTAAATAACTTGTACCTCGATTCTATCTCGTAAGGCTAGTTTCAACCCTTCTAAATACTGAGCCACTTGTTGACCTTCAGACTCCAAGAGATTATTTTGTTCTACTAAAAATAAACTCGGTAGTAAATTCATGAACAGATCTACTTCCTTGCTAGCATCTGTAATATTGTTGGAATAGAATTCGTTCGTAATCTGGTGGTAGGAATGCTACTTCATCAAATGGTTCATCTAGTACCAAGTACGAATTAGTCCATTTCCTTCCCATTCTCTCCTATGTTGAATCTACTCCCACCATGCAGAAGCTATCCCTTTTAAATGGAAAGCCACCAATCTAACTCGTCTTTTGGGAGAAATCTCCACATAATCAAAGAATCTGTCAACATTTGCAACCTAATCTAAAAAGTCCTCAATTCCCAAATTCCTATTAAAATATGGGATGTTAACCTTCAATTAAAAGTCTCCACCATCCCTATCATCGTATCCATCTCTTCTATAGCTGTCATACCGTTGATAGCGAAAATTCCTGGTGTCTCTATCCTCAAAATCATTCCTTTTTCGACCACCATATGGCGGGTTACGAGCAAACCAAGGTGGTTCCATATCGCTCTCTTTCGAATCTTCTTCGTAGACATGTTGTCTACGAACAGGTGCTGGTTTGTCAATAGGTTCACCATGAGCTACATCATTCTCTAGCCTTCTATTGTCATTTTGTCTCTTGTTTACATCAATTCCACAAGTATCCAGATGATCCAATATCTCCTCAAAATGATCCTTGAAACGCTGGAATATGTGATCCATCCATTGCTCTAGATGTCGCTTTAATCGTTGCAACGCTTCGTCCCCCTGAGGGGCTCCACTTTCGTGAACACCATCACGAAGAGCACTGCTATCGGCGTTAGTAGCCATCTCGCTCCGATACCACCTGACAACATAAAGCAAGGACAATCCAAGATTTGCAATAAAAATGCAAACTTTGTGAGAGAAATTTTTCAATTAGGGTTTGAAAGAGTAAAATAATGTCTAATCCACTAAAATAGGGTTTCCAAGACTATATATATGAATACACAAATCCCTAAAATGAAATAATAAAAGATAAGTTGATTAAACAAGCACTAGCCCAAAGCTGGCGGTACTGGAATGCTGTCATCAAGCTGTGTACATTGTACATCAGCAAATTTGGTCCAACGCCAGCGTGTATAGCGATGTAACCTTACACCACACCTGTGACATTGCCCGTGCAACGATGGGCAAACAACACTCATCCTACACTGGCTTAACACTAGCAGCTTTCTTGTGAGCACTGCCGGCACACTTTTCAACACCAGCAGCCTTCTTCGACTGGTATTTCATCTTCCTTCGTTCCTTCTTAGACGTCTCTATTTTGTTCAAATAAACATCCATCATCTCATCCGCATAAAAAAGACAACGTGCAGCAGTCATTATTAAGGAGTCAGATCCAACGGCTGAGACTTTAAACTAAGCCGTCTATTGAAGACTTCTTTCGATAATGACCCGAGACTTCATAGTGGAATGGGTCAATAGAATTAACTCGATGACACATCAAACATGAAATTGAAAAAGAGATCGTACAAAACCATGTGAACACATGCTTCAGTTTCCTGGTCATATCTTTCAAGGGGAAGCTTCTGTCCTCATTCACAAAAAATTAACTGCTAAATCACATCATCCCAACTGTCCGTCAGGCATTACATGTATTATGGACCGATGTCCTTTTTACGATCCAATGTATATATTTTTCCACAGGAAAAAAAAAAAATGATGGTCCTTCAAGCACAGTACTTGATTAGTTGATTCATCTCTTCCTTGTAATCTTTTTGGGAGCCAAGTTTGCCCTTTTGAAGCATTTACAGTCCAATTGAAATTTCAACTATTATTATTAGGGTTAATTACAAAAATATGACCCGTGTTTTGAGCAATTTACAACTATGTTATCTTTTTGGACAATTAGATCTGAGTATTATAAAAAAGTGTCAATGTTATTAATTATTATTAGAGAAAATATTTAGAGTCTTATTTGTCTTAAAAAAAATAATGTAAAAAAATAATAATAAATAAATAAATAAAAATATTAAATTTATTTTTTGAAAATTAGAAAATTGAAAAAAATGTAAAACTTAATTTTTTGTGACCAATAAAATATTGACACGTGTCATTCCAAATTTATTAAGGGTTAATTACAAAAACATGACCTTGTTTTGAGCAATTTACAAACACATGACCTGTGTTATCTTTTTGAACAATTAGGCGACCCGAGTTTTATAAAAAAGTATCAATGTTATTAATTATTATTAGAGAAAATGTATTAGAGTCTTATTGGTTTAAAAAAAATAATGTGATAAAAATCAATAATAAATAAAATTAAATAAATAAAAATATTAAAATTTATTTTTTGAAAATTAGAAAATTGAAAAAAATGTAAAATTAATTTTTGTGACCAATAAAATATTGACACTTGTCATTCTAAAATTATTAATAATATTGACACTTTTAAACGAAACTCGGGTCACCTATTTATAAAAAAAGATAACACATGTCATGTATTTGTAAATTGGTCAAAACACAAGTCATATTTTTATAATTAACCCATTTATTAATAATATTGACACTTTTAAACGAAAGTCGGGTCATCTATTTGTCAAAAAAGATAACATAGGTCATGTATTTACAAATTGGTCAAAACATAGGTCATGTTTTTGTAATTAACCCTTATTATTAATTAAGTAAAGCCCATAAAGATGTTGGTTTAAGTTTTTTTTTTTTTGGCCCAATGGTTTAAGTTATATTTAATGACTAATATAATACTTTTTTTCAAAATATATTATTGTTATGATATTAATAATATATGTCTATAATGCAATAAATTATAGGGTTAATTATAAAAATCTTATGTATTTTTCTAGTCAATTTGCAAATACATTATATGTGTTATATCTTTTGACAAATAGATAACCTGAGTTTCATTTAAAAATATTAATATAATTAATTATTATTAGAAACATATGCATTAGTGTCTTAATGTTCTCAAAAATTAATTTCATAAAAAATATTAATAAATAAAATTAAATAAATAAAATATAAAAATATAGTTTCTGAAATTAGAAAATTTTAAAAATATATATAATTGATTTTTTAAAGACCGGTAATATATTGACACATGTCACTCTAAAACTATTATATAATATTGATGCTTTTCAATGAAACTCATGTTATCTATTTGTTAAAAAAATTAACACAAATCATAGGTTTATAAATAGATCAAAACACATACAAGATTTTTAATTAATCCTAAATTATATGATTAAAAACCAGTGTATATGTTCTTTGAAAAGCATTATAATCTTTCAAACTAAAGGAGAGAAATTTTATTTCATATGAAAAGCTGAGTTGTTTTATGTTAAATTGTGTAAAAGTTTTAACTATTTAATATATATATATATATCTATAAATATAGAAAGTGGCATATCTATAAAGCAAAAGTTTCCAAAATTATATGTCATAATATATGCCTCCTTATTCATCATCTGTATTTAGTATCTCTATTGGTAGTCAACCGAGAGAAGAAATATTAATGTTTTTGAGGAGAAATGTATACTTCTCCGACGTAGATGGTATCGTAAGCTATGAGAACACATGCTTTAGATTCTTAGTGAAAAACCATTCAAGTGGAAGCTTTTGCCCACCACAAAAATTTATGGTCAATCACATCGCCCAAACCTTTCCATGGCACACGGTACTTGATATATATTTATTATTTTCCGCGTCATTCATGAGTCAAGCTATTGTCCTTTAAAGCATTTACTGTCGAATTGCAACTGTTACATTTAAGAGAAATAGGTATTCTTTCCCTCATTCCTAGTATAGTGATGCAACAAGTAGAATAAAAGACAAGATCAACCAACGATTAATCTTAGCAATTAAAATAAAATTAACGAAAATCTCCACTCAAGGAATCCTAGAATATTATTAGATGATAAATTATTTTGTAACTAGAAAATGACAATTATATATCATCTCTAAAGAAAAACCATAAGTGTCTAAAATACAAAAATTCGAACTAAAAACTTAAATACCCATTTTATGGCCCTAAACAAAGGTTTTTGGGCCTAAAAACTAATGCATGGCACAACAATTATAGATATGTAAAAGAACTTTGCTTGCATATATAATAAGAAAATGGAGTTGTATGCTAAAAGTTATGATTTTTGGAAGATGGGTTGCATGTTTATTTCTTCTTATGCTTTTTGGATTTGTCTAATTTATCCAAAAACCGGATTCAATCTGCTCTGCATCATGTAGTGTCTTTAGTTGAGAATAGGGCTGCAAACGAGTTGAGTTTAGTCAATACAATACCAAACTCGAACTCAACTCAAATAAAAAACTCAAACTTGATCGAGTTTTGATTTTTAAGCTCAAACTCAACTCGATTTGATATTTGATAAACTCGAACTCGACTTGATTGAACTCGATTATTCTTTTAATTATTAATTTAACTATAAAAAGTATTTAATACTCGATAAGCTCGAACTCAACTTGCCTCAATTTAATACTCATTTAAGCTCGTGAGCTCACCATGCTGAGTATTTTAATGCTCGAACTTGAGCTCAGTAACTACTCGAGTAGCTTGAACTCGAGCTCGAGTCGATTAGAAAATGAGTCGAATTTGAGTATTCGCCAAGTCAAACTCAAGTAGCTTGTGTGTTGTCTCGACTCACTTACAACCCTAGTTGAGAGGAATAATAATTTACAATGAATTGCTATTACAAAATGAATAACAATTGGTGTTGCAAAACACAATAATTATGTTATAAATACTCTACTATTGAAAATATCACTGATACTATGATCATCTCTCTATAATCAATAAGGTATCATTGATATTTTTGCTTTTATCCAGTAATTACTTGTTTCATTTTTGGAAAAATACATTTTTTGTATTAAAAGGGAAAAGAAAAACAAACAAGCAAAGATTACATAGGACATGTCCTAGCTATGGATACTCCAAAAATATCATCATACAAAAGGTTGTGAAGCTCTCCAAGAATCATTTGCAAAGAGTGCACACTAAAAGGAAGACTAATGGCAGCATTACCAAGCCAATCAATAGGTCTATTGCCTTCCTTGTGAATATGTTGGATACGAATATCCAAACTTCCATTAAGCAGTTTCCAAATCAAGTTAATAACAGGCAAGAGTGGTTTCTGATTTTGGTTCTCATAGTTAAGGTCTATACCATAGTGTGATTGTCAAGCTCCAAAACTACCTTTTGAAAACCAGTATGCCAAGCTTTTTGCAAACCTATATAGTCTCCCCAACATTTTTCCATAACCATAGAACACATACCAAGATTCTCCATAAAACCCCCAACACAAGCACCATCGAGGTTGTGAAAAATACCTCCAATGCTAGCCATATGAGTGGAACCGTTAAAGGCTGCATCTACATTAAATTTGATCCAATCCTCCTAAGGAGGTTTCCATGCAATTAACTTCTCCACTCTCACAGGTCTAGTTACTCCTTTAGGAGGGAATAATTCTATTGCAAATTGAAATTCTCCAACTTTTGCTAGAACTATTGCTACCAAATTACCACCCCATATATCTTCTTCTCCAAAGACCTTATTTCGCCATTGTCAAAGCAACCAACAGGCTGTACCAAAGATAGTAAACCAACAAATCCCATGGATTATTTAATCCTCCTTTAAGTTGTGAATAAGCCACCTATGAAAAGACATATTAAAGAAAGACCAAATATCAATAGCAGGAAGGAGTTGATGCCATAGGCAAATGGCTCTGTAACAATTTCATAAGATGTGATCAATCAATTCAACCTCATAGTCACAAGAATCATAGCTCACATCATCAGTCATGTGTCTTCTATGTCTTTTGTTGTTAGTCAACAAGGCTTCATGGGATGCTAACCACAAGAAAGATCTAACCCTTTCAGGACCTTTCCAATCCCATAGCACCTTCCATTTTAGATCAACAGAGTTCCAGTTTGTACAATCAATAGACATATAAGCTGAAGCAATAATGAACTTACCATAAGTAGAGAGAACCTAGAAAAAAAATCATCTTCGTTACTTGTCCCAAGAGGAGGAATAGCTGCTATGTTGAGAGCTGAATTAATATACTCTACCAATTTGGTCTTGAGAAGAAGCTTAGGAATTTGATGGTTAGCCAGTTTAAATAGTGGAGGATGGAGATTAATCCAGTTATCTATGCAAAACCGCATTGTTCTCCCATTTCCAATAAGCCAATGAATCCCTTTCACCATAACCTTCCATACTTACCTAATTTGATTCCATAACTAGGAGACATTAGATCTTCTAACATCCAAAGGCACAGTTCCAAACTAAATCCCATACTTAATATACAGAAGTTTGGCCCACAATCCATTATTATTAGCAAAGACTTCCCATGATAGCTTCATAATAAAAGAATCATTCATCAGCTTGGATTTTCTTACCCCTAAACTTCCACTATTTTTCGATTGACAAATGTTATTCCATGGAACCAGCCTTGGTTTTTCGAGCCATGAGTAGAGCCCCAAATGAAATTTCTAACAATCATATCAAGGGAGTCACACTGACCTTTAGGGAGAACTATAGATTGCATAGAATAATAAGGGTTAGATGACATAATGGATTTATAGAGAGTCACTGGTCTTGCCAACGAGATTCTCTGTGCATTATAGTTACTGGCTCTAGCTTTTACTTTATCAACTATTTTTTTATAAGTGCCTTTAGTTACTTTTGAGTGCAAAATAGGGACTCATAAGTAATTCCCTAATTCTAAGGTTCTTTTAAAACCTAATTTTGAACTTAAGGTATTGGCCACATTCTTATAAATATTTGGAGAAAAGAATACCTAAGACTTATCTTTACCAAATATGATGACTAGAGAAATCACAAAAGAATGGAAGGATATTGTTAATCACTTCCACTTGTCTTTCCATCGCCTACACAAAGAGTATGAGACCATCCGTGAAAAAAAGATAGGATATTCTCATTTCCAAAAGAAGGAGTAACCCAATCGCCTTTATTAATTACAATAATGATAAAGTGAGCAAGTCTTTCCATACACAAATAAAGACATATGATAAGACTGGGCCCCCCTGGCAAACCCCCCTGCTAGGTTTGAAGGCATCAGAAATTTGACCATTCTAAATTACCTGAGAAGAACTAGATTGCAAGCTACTTAAAATCACTTTAGATAAATAAGATAGAATCCCAACATGTAATAAAGAGATAGTAATAAAGCCCTAACTTAATCTATCATAAGCCTTCTCAAGATCTATTTCTATAGCTAGCCAACCTTTATTGCCCTTTCTTAATCTCATGGAGTGAATTAGCTCCTGAACCACGATGATATTGTCACTAATATGATTACCAGCCACAAAGCTAGTATGAGCCGGATGAAAAAGAAATGACATCACTTCTTCTAATATGTTAGATATCACTTTAGTAATGATTTTATATCCCACATTACCTAAGTTAATGGGGAAAAATGCTTCAAACTTTTAGGCTTATCAACCTTCAGGATGAAAGCAATTGGAGATTTGTTTATTGCCTCATTAACCTATCTAGAATTGAAAGCATCTTTAACGATCTTGCAAACAGAAACTCCTACAAAGACCTAATGATTTTGAAGAAATTACGCTATTACACCATAAGGTCTCGGTGCTTTAAGAGGTGCCATATCAAAAAGAGCAACATGAGTTTCCTAATCAGTTACCTTCATGGCAAGCATCCTTTGAAGATGATCTTGAAGCATCGGGAATTCACCTATGATAAAATAAGGTTAGCCATTTGAGGAGTCACCAAGATAAATGTTCTTAAAGAAATTCATAGCTTCTAGCTTGAGAACATCTTGTTCACTACACCACCTACCATTATTTAAGAATAGACCTTCAATAGCAGTCTTTCTAGCCTAACGTTTGCCTTATCTTGAAAAAACTTTGTATGATGATCTCCTAAAGCAATCCAGCTAGAATTAGTACGCTGCTACCATTGTGACAATCTCTTGTATATTAAGTAGAGGGGGGGGGGGGGGGGGGGGGGGGGGGGGGGGGGGGGGGGGGGGGGGGGGGGGGGGGGGGGGGGGGGGGGGGGGGGAGGGGGAAGGATGGGGAGATTATTGTAATTTTATTTTTTTATTTAATTATTTTATTTTTGGTGTTGCTTCCTCACCAATTTTAATGTCTCTCCTCCTGCCAGAACCACAAAAGCTAATAAAGCTCTTTGTGGGGGTGTGAGTACTCTTCTGGATAGAAGCTCTTACTCACCGGTTGACTACCCACAATCAATGATATCCCAGTTTACACAAACCCCCACACACACTTTACTGTTGCCTGTACTTGAGATTAATAAAGTGTGATACATTTTCAGATTGATTCGTGCCTGCGTCCCTTTTTACTTATTGTTGGTTGCTTACTGTTGCCTACGTGTGTTGCTTACAGATATTGATATTGATCGTTAACTGAATATTGCTGCGTTAGGCTTGCTTACTACTACTCAGTTAGGATAGTAAGTGCCGCACGGTCTCATTGTGCTAGTGAAAAGTCTAGGACCATGACAGTTGGTATCAGAGCTTAGGTTATTCTAGTGGGAACAACCATGACGCGACAAGAAGAGTTTGCTCGAAATCTAGAGGCTTTGAATGTGCAGGTTATGGAAATTTCTCGGCGTCTTGATGCTTTACTGCCACTGATTGATAGAATGACTGATGTAGAGACATCAAGTCAAGAAATCACCATGAGGGTTGGTGAGATGGTTGAAGAATTCAGGGGTACTATTGCCACTCTTCGGGAGGAATCTCAGGAAGCTGTTGACGGGCTGAGAAATGGGTTGGTGAGATATGCCACTGTAGAGACAGTGGAGGAGTTGAGGTAGCAAATCCCATTGCTGATGCGAGCTGTTGCAAATGCTCCCACCCAAGGCCATGCTCAAGCCCATGTTCAAGCTCTAAGTTATCAACTTAAAGTGCCTGAGCCAAAACCATTCACTGGCGTGAGAGATGCCAAAATGTTGGAGAACTTCATCTTCGACATGGAATAGTATTTCATAACTATGGGACATAACGATGAGGGCACAAAGGTCTCCATAGCCACTATGTTCCTGATTGGTGATGCTAAGCTGTGGTGGCGCACCAAATATGAGTAGATCCAAAATGGTATGGCACATGTTGATACATGGGCACAGTTGAGGACTGAGTTGCGAACTCAATTCTTCCCTAAGAATGTTGAGTACAATGCCAGGAAGAAGCTATGTGAGCTTCGCCATGGCGATGACATCCGGCAGTATGTTAGAGATTTGTCGGCACTTATGCTTGATATCAAGAGTATGAGTGAAGATGATAAGCTGTTCTATTTCCTGGAGGGATTGAAGCCATATGCCAGGAATGAGTTGCAGAGGCAACGAGTAGAGAATTTGACTCAAGTGCAAACAGCCGCTGAGCGCTTGACAGATTACACCAATGATTCCAGAGGGAAGGTGTGTCATTGGGACACGATGGTGGAAAGTCTGGCGAACCCAAAAGTGGGGGAGCCTCAAGTTCGAACAATAACGGTAATGGAGGGGGCCATAAGAAATCTTATGGTTCTTGATAGACGGGGAAAAATGGTACTTCAAGCAGTGGCAAGAAGCCACTACTTGCTTGTTTCCTGTGTAACAGACCTCATAGGGTAGTAGAATGTCCAACTAAGGCTGCACTCAATGCTCTAACGAAGAAGGCAGAAGGTGTTTGTCCGAATGAGGAATCTGAGGAAGATTGTGAAGAGCAGCCCAGGATGGGAGCTTTACACATGTTGTTAGCCGTTGGGAAGGCCTCCACAGAGCCCAACAAAGCCACGACTGACAATGAACTGATGTTTGTTCAGTTGCACATCAACGGCAAGATTGCTAGTGCAATGATTGATTCGGGAGCCACACACAATTTCATTGATGTGCCCGAAGCAAGAGATTGGGGCTAGTGTTATCTAATGATTCTAGCCAAATTAAAGCTGTAAACTCCAAGGCCTGTCCGGTTCGGGGAGTTGCAAAGAGTGTGAAGGTGAAGGTTGGAGATTGGAGCGGGAATCTCAACTTCACTGCTGTCCTTTTAGATGACTTCAGAATAGTCTTGGGGATAGAATTTCTAAGAATTGCTCGAGTTGCTTCCTTACCAGCAGCTGATTGCCTATTGTTTATGGGTGAGAAGCCATGTTGTGTGCCGTTCAGAGGAGGAAAGCTGGTTGTGGGAGTTGTAGAGGTAAGAACATTGGGGCAATGATGCTTTCAGCACTCCAGTTGAAGCGAGGGCTCCAGCACCAAGAGCCAACATTCCGTGCTGTCTTGACAGAGAAGGAGGATGGAGGGAATGCTGAGATTCCGGGGGTAATTCAGAGTGTCCTGAAGGAGTATGGTTCCATTATGCCTGACAAGCTCCCGAAGGAGTTACCTCCAAGAAGGTCAGTGGATCACGAGATTGAGTTGATCCCAGGGGTCAAACCACCTGCTAAGGCTCCATATAGAATGTCGCCTCCAGAACTAGCAGAATTGAGAAAGCAGCTTGATGAGTTGTTAGAGGCGGGTTTCATTCATCCATCGAAAGCACCATACGGGGCTCCTGTTTTATTTCAGAAGAAGCATGAGAGGAGTTTGAGATTTTGTATTGATTATCGGGCTTTCAACAAACTTACAGTGAGAAATCATTATCCCATTCCTCTTATTGTTGATTTGTTTGATCAACTGAGTGGTGCCAAATACTTCACCAAATTGGATCTTCGCTTAGGCTATCATCAAGTTGCATTGCTGAGGGAGATGAACCCAAAACTACTTGTGTAACTCGTTATAGGGCTTACGAATTCCTAGTGATGCCATTTGGTCTCACAAATGCTCCTACAACTTTTTGTACCTTAATGAATAATGTTTTTAGTGATTATCTGGATAAATTTGTTGTTGTCTATCTAGATGACATCGTTGTGTATAGCAGGACGTTGGAGGACCATGTGAAACACTTGCATATGGTATTTCAGAAGTTGAGGGAAAACCAATTGTATGTGAAGCATGAGAAATGTGCTTTTGCCCAAAAGTGCATCAACTTTCTTGGGCATGTGATTGAAGAAGGGCACATCAAGATGGATGGAGCCAAGGTAGATGCTATTCGAGAGTGGCCTGTTCCAAGAAGTGTCACTGAGTTACGATCGTTTCTTAGACTTGCCAATTATTACCAGCGGTTTGTAGAGGGGTATTCCAGGAGGGTTGCTCCCCTTACCGATCTTTTGAAGAATGACCGAGTATGGTCTTAGAATGAGGAGTGTCAGGCTGCCTTCGAAGAGTTGAAGCGGGTTGTGATAGAGGAGCCGGTCCTTGCCCTACCTGACATCTCCAAACCTTTTGAAGTCTACACAGATGCCTCTGATATCGCCTTAGGTGGAATGTTGATCCAGGAGGTCCATCTAGTGGCATATGAGAGTCGGAAGTTGAACCCTACTGAGCACAGATACTCAGCACAGGAGAAGGAGCTGTTAGCTATTATGCACTGCCTCAGAACGTAGAAGCATTACTTATTGGGGTCGAAGTTTCTTGTGAGAACTGATAATTCTGCTGCCAGCCATATTCTTACTCAACCAAAACTATCAGCCAAGCAGGCGAGATGGCAGGAATTCCTTATAGAGTTTGATATGGAGATTGTGTATCGCAGTGGGCGTACAAATCAGGTGGCAGATGCTTTGAGTGGAAGAGTAGATTTGGCCTATTTGGCTGAGATAGCCCAACAGTCTGCCAATCGAGTTGCTGGTACTATCCGAGAGCAGATTAAAGAACACTTAGGCCAAGACCTGTTGGCCAAGAACTTAAAGCAGTTGATTGAGGAGGGTAAGACTCACAGATTTTGGGTTAAAGGTGATCTGATCTACACTAAAGTCGACGCTGTATGTTCCCAAGGTGGGGAACTTGAGGAAGGC